>JAQFYT010001229.1:0-17683 GCA_034694925.1 Ceratophysella denticulata
AAAATCGTAAACGTAAACGAAACGAAACGGATTTTCCGTTTCGGATGGCGTTTTGAAACGAAACGCCGGGAACCCTATTTCAGAATATACGAATTAAACTTATGCCCGTCTTTTACATTCTCAATAGGTACTGAAATTAATTTCGAACTTGCGCATTACCCCGACTTAGATATGTTCATTGATATGGATATTATTAGATATTATTAGATATATGATATTATTAGATATGTCCATTCCATTTTTATGATGAATGAAGTTTCTTCGACCCTAATTGTAGGACATGTAAACAACTCTTTAGAGATATTGCTACTCGAGGAAATGCATTTCTTTTTTTTTCAACTATTTACTACGGAATTGCCTTGACTCAAACCTCAAAGAGGAATGACAAAAAATATGTATTTGAATTCAAGTCTTTCTGTTCCTGTCAGTCCGCCTAATAGCGTTCCTATCACTTTGAAATCCCACGCAGTCTACTCCTCGTCTAGGTTCTTACTCGGCCAGTCTGCCTAGTTTCAATGAGACGAGATATCGTATTACATATTCATATGATCGATTGAACAATAATACTTGTACAGCCGTTACGGTTATTCATCTCGTTTTCTGGAGTAGAGTAGAGACGCGGAAGCGAAATACATTGACAAAGCAAAAAACGCCCAGATCGCAATTAACTGTCGGCCCTTTTGACTGCAAGGAATCGATTATTTGGTTAGAGTGGTTTTTGTTCTGTTAAAATTAGATTAATATTATTATTGTACGTTGCTCCATGACTGTGTGTGGGATTTAGAGGATGAAGCGTGGATTTGTTTACATAGCGGTTCGGGTTCAGAGTTTCAGAGATTCATGAGGAAATTCAGGCAAGCTATTGTATAGATCCTTGGTCTAACATCTAACACACGTGTCACTTCCGAGCGCAGTATATCTGAGAACTATGAATATTTTAAGTGTGTTGACATTGATTAAATTACACGGCGTGAGAGTGAAGGCCTGGGCCAATGGCATTATTCGCGTTGCCGTATATGGGCGATTCATACTGGACATTTAGTCCATTGCTGCGTTTAATTCACTGTATACTGTTTCGCTCAACTTCAATTATTTAAAATTCAGGATTTAATTTATTGTAGGTTTTCTAGTCATATAGATGGTTCGGTTGGTTCAGCGCCTTTACATTTCGAATTTGTCACAAGAATTTCCCACCATGAGTATTACTGATAGCAATAAATGCTTTAGTACGAATTCATCATTGCTCCTTGCAACAGTGTGAATTCGCTACAGCGTGATAATGCGACTTTGCCACAGTGCGAACCGCCCTGGACGCGTTGTCCGTGACCCACAGCATAGACCCATTAATGCAATTTTCTCTGAAGCTGCCTATCTCTGCCTCCACTATTTACACTCCGACTCATCTGGCTTTCGTCAAACTCGGCTCATCTATTTCAACTTTCTCCTCTTCACTGTTATCATATATTAGGTTATGGTCTAAACAGACTTAGACGGAATAGAGCCCATGCATATTCGTTATTTCTTGGAAATAGCAGCCACATTTGCCACAGCTTGGGCCCTTCGTTTCTCGGAGCCTGGTTGTTAATTTAATGACATTTCTCAAGTGGTTTCCACTTGAAAATGAAATTGGGATGAGCTGAGATAGGATACAAACCAGATGTTGGGATATCTCATGAATACAGTTTTACTCATTCACTTCGTTTGAAGTTGCGGTAATTCCAGTTCAGGTTCAAGGTTCCAGGGAATGTCAAGAAGCGATCACTGATAGTTTTTATATTAGAGATATTTTGACTGGAAGAAAAGTTGACATTTGGATTTTGCTATGTTTTTTTGTGTGTTCTACCCGGAGCTACTGCGGTTTTAGAGTCCCATAACTTTTGTTAGATTGCTCCAAAATCCTAGGTTAGGTTAGGAAGAATGTACAAGCCTAACCTTCTTTTGATGAACCTAAGCTAACAAAGTTATAGGACTAAAAACGTGGTAGCTCCGGGTAGAGTAGACATACACATAACTGTACCTGTATTTGACTTGTTTAACTGTATTTAATTATAAGACGCCAGTTGGCAAATTGATATTCAAGTTAGAAAACATTAATCGGTACACAATAAGATGACGATGTACCGTTCACTAAATTCGGAAATATTACATAATTGCACATAAGGTACATGGTCCAACGAATCTGTACATTTAAACAATGTTTTGTCCGCCACTGGTAAAGTATTCAGACAGGCAGTACAAAATACGTAAGTTCTGTTTTGCTGCAAGTATTTGGAAAATGAGAACTAAAGCACGCCTATAGTTTAGTCATGAAATAGATTTTGTCTTTTACACACTGAACATTTTAAAACCTGGATATTATACAAAACCCGTTCTTTTACAGGCAATAATAATAGAAAAAATAATCTAAACGCGTCATCGTTATACATAAGGTACCTAAATCGTGACGCTTCTGTTCTTAAAGAATAAACAAAACAATAACTTTGATCCAAAAAAAACTGAGAAGTCATTGTACACGCAAAATAACTGTATGAAACCCAAAACCACGGCCCGTTTTCCATTTCTAATATTTCACTTGGGATTGAAGTGCAAAATGTTAAATTACATCGTGAGGTTTTCAAGCAAACAAACAATAAAGCATTTTGTTTACAGCTACATTTACAACAGTTTGTAAAAAATATACCTTATTTGAGTAAAACTACCAGAATTTTACAATGTGTTTGCAACAATATGTAAGCAGTAAAATGTTCGTGTAACTCATAAACTTTTAACAAACTAACTGGTTTCACTGCTGCGGTGATGAGCTGAGACACGCCCTAACCATATTTCAAATTCATATATAAAATTTTATTTATTAACCAAAGCATTTCTTATTGGGCAAAGAAAAACACTTTCATATTGAATAAGTAGGTGCATGTATCGTGGAGGCTTCCGTAGAATAGTGATCTATCAAGTCTCGCTTGATGTAGCATAGTAAAACCTGACCTTCCGCTGACCTGTCCGCAATAATTAGGGAATGTATCATTATGTTTAACATTATTACTGTTAAGTTCTCTGTCCTGAACAGTAATAATTTCAGCTCAAGTACTTAAATACATAATACTTATACACACTACATATAAGCTCTTATGTATCTGTGCTTAGGCGTACATTCACCTAATTATTGATTGCGGCAAGCAATAAGTACCTACATGTTGTACAATTATGTAGCCCTAATTGACACCACGACCCACGACTTGAAATTTTGTAATAAACGTAATAATATTTCTTGAAAGGTACTCAACGGAAGTAATTAGGTTTTCTTGGTTATTTTTTTTTTCAGCGGAAAGTGTTCATATTCATAATTAAATTAGCATTTAATAAGTCAATTTTCCTGTAGTGAACAGTATGGGGTATCCGGGATCCGGTCGTTTATGCTGACACACATTGGCCACGAGCCAGGGTTACCACCTGTGAGTAGGCTCGCTATTGGTTCAATTTTATAAAGGCATTCTTCTTAAAATTCACCACTGAAAGCAGTATTTTTCACATAGATAATATTCTGAAGTCATTTTCTCACATTTTCGAGAAAATTAGCACAAAAGTGATCCGAACGAAATGTCCTAGAAAAACTTACGCCTTAGTGAATCTTCTGCAAAGCCAGGTCCAACTCCCAACTCCAGATATTTGACGTCTTTCATGGACAAAAAGTCACTTTGGCTTGATTCTAGGTGCTGGTGGCGTTGCATTGTGGTATTTTCTAGAGGTTCCGTTAATTAGCGAGAAGCACACGGAAAACTTGGTTTGAGGCTTGTTTCTGTTTCTAACCCGTGTAGAAAGTTTGAAGTTTCACAACTCATCTTCCATAGGACAGTCTGTTGACAAACTGTCCCGAGTCTCTAGCTAGACGTTACAGACTGAATTTGGGCTAATGAGCCTCATGTTCCTTTGATTACGTGGCAGGAAACTGGAGCAGGTATAGGGTTGTATTGTAATGGAGACTCCAATTACATGCCTCCTAATTGATGAGCTGGAGCATGTTCAGGAATTTTGATATGTTTACGACTTGATAGTTAGGATTATGATGGGTACTGACTCCCGTGACACACTACTGCACTGGGCCACAGTTGCTAATTTTAGAATTTTGTTTATTTAAGAATTAAGTTTCTAGTTCGATGCGCTTGTTTTGCACTGGCGGCCTGGTAAGGATGCGGATGTATCATGTATCTAGCTATCTATAAAATCCTATGCCTGAAATTCATTCTACACATTTGAATTAGTTAATATTTCTGAATATTTTTTTCCCATGTTAAACCCCATTGGAATTTTCGAAATGCGTTCAATATATATATAACACCTAGTTTGAGGAATAGGTAATGCTCCGGAGGATTTTTGAAACTTGAATTTTCTGTTACATTTTCGGAGTAAAACTCCGAACTCCGTTATGTATTTACCTGATCGATCATCGTGTTATTGTTCTTATCGCCGAATGCATGCTTATCAATGCAAATATTTACCTCAATCTTCCGCTTTCCATTTCAGTAAATTCGAAAATATTCCTGGCGTACCATTCAAGATTCACGTAGTTTCAAATATTCAGAAACCAAATGACAGGTTTGGTCTCATTCATATGATTACTGGGATGATGAATATTAAGTTTTATATCCGTTCGAGAGAATATGTGACAATACAAAACATAATAAAATAACCCTCTCTGTACCTACTTAAATACGCAATGTGTATGACTGGCCTTTGACTGTTGTATGACTTGACGGGGTCACCCGTCGTCATGCACATTATCCCGTCCCGTTGTGACAATGGACATCAATCCTTAACGTAACTGTTGTTCGCGAGGTGAATAGGTAAAGAGGTTCTTTGTCACTTGCTGTTTCTTATGAGATCACATATTTATAGTGATAATAACACTACTGGCACCATTCTAGGCGTGTCATTTGTAATTGCAATTGCGGAATACAGTACAAGGTACACAATGAGTTGAGTCTTGAATTGGTATGGTTTATATAGCGAGCTATTTTTACATTTGACATCCCCCATGCTTCATCGTATGGTAGGAATTATGTGAAATTTCGTGAGTCATAGTGGACAGTTGAAAGTTTATGCTAAACGCCGATCCGAAATCAAATAGTCTGATCAACTCTGAAAATTGCCACTTTTTATACTCTCAGTTTTCCAAATACCTGCTCTGGAGCGGAAGTTAAATATTTTCAATATAGATATTACGATCCAGATATAATATTGGCCATGTTAACAAATACATCATTTGAAATAGGTATGGAAAAATAAATTCAGGTCCAGTTTCAATAATTAACAAATTCTGATTGGCTTGACTAATGATGCTTTTTCGTAAAACCCGTATAGATACAATGATTTCAATCATACTATACATCCGAAAGCTTTTGCTTGAGATCTGTACTGTACAGTAATGTGTTAAACTCGATTTAATCAATAACAAAGCGTTTGTTGGTTCGTAATTGGAAAATCCACCATCCAACTCATCCGTCGCAATTTCTCCTGAAATGGGATTTGAAGTGAGCTTGGAACTGGAGTGTTGGTTTAGAGCTGTACAAGTTGAACAACAGCGATGAAAAGTGAAAATTGACAAGATGGCTTGGCACTCAATTTATTTATCTCGAGAGCTTAGGATGTAATTCACAATTTAGTTCTGGTTATGCAAGACTGAGCATCTCGTCAGGCAGGTCCTCTCAGTGAAAATATTTTTACGTGTAGTTTAGCATCGTATTCGTGAATTGGCAAATTTACGCTCGCACGTACACATACATATGTATTTATGTGGTTGTTCATGTGGGAATTGAATCAGGATCTACGCTTGAACTTCTTAACACGGAACTCGAGAGGATGAGATGATTTTCCGCATGTTCGCACGCTAAATTACCCGTGGAAAAAATTGTATGAGGATTTTCAATATTGGAATAATCGGAAATATTGAGCAATATCTTGCTGTTTCGGGTGGTTTGTACCGGTTTATACTCAAATTCATGATTTTTATGCTTGTAAAACTCTCTGATTTTCTAGCAAATTTAAATGGCAGCCATAGTAATTTTTCCACTAGCCACGACATGTACCATTGTAAGCTACTCTACCGTTTGTAATTGAAGTTTGACAGCAGAGATTAAGGAGATTAGGTGGTGATGGTGGCATTTTTTTGTTGAGCCCGCACACATAATGGTCCATCATCTTCCCACCTATCTTGATCATGACAAGATATTATATTTAGCGTAGTTTGTTCCTTAACTTCGCATTTGTGAAAGTTCCGTGCTATACCTTAAATGCAAATCAAGCGACAGGACACTTAACGCCATATTATTGAAGGCAGACCATATGAGAGAGTATCATGTATTAAACCATGAAACATGAAATGTAGGTTAAGTCCTTCAGCCCAACAAACAAGACACTTACTTGAGTATTAAACACCACATTCAACTGTCTATTCTCCACCAAATTTAATAAATTAATGAAGATGATGCGGGTACATCCTGAATGGGAGTAATTTATTTCATGTATCTGCCATGGCAGAGGCTTAATAGGTGTAATTAATGCTGTCTACTGGATTCGGTTAACGGACAATTGGTTTGGGTTGATTTAGTAGGTTGTGGTCAATTTGACTTGTCGGTTTTGGCTGTCGCGAATTATTAGGGCGAATTTTTCGTGAGAGCGAATGAGTTTATAGCGAAAATTGTTAGGTCAATGTCAATCATTGGAAAAATCTTGCCTACGGCGAAATAACAAATCAAAAGCGCGGTTTGTTTGGCCTGTTCTGATTCGAATCTTGTTAGTTATAAGATGTTCGCCCTTTTCAAGTTAGCACTATGCAAGTTCGTCTTATTAAAGTTCGCTCTATTGAAATTCTTCCTGTTGAAGTTCGCCGGAATAAATTTTAATTTTGTGTGAATACTGGCTTGAATTGTTTTTTCTATAAAGATATCAAGCTCTTACTGGATTTCGCCATAATTATCTAGAAATATGAAAACGCCAACGGTAAGTGCTAAAACCTCGAACGCAGTTTAGCACTGCTCAGTCCAAGGTGAAATGACCAGTTTCGGTGCATCACATATTTCATGATCAAGGGATTTTATCATTAGGTATATCTTTTGTCTCTTGCGTATAGATCCCGTAGTAAAGTATCATCTCATGAACTCCGACTCAAGAGCGTGATGTTTCTACGGTTTAACTAAAGGAAAGTGTGGTATAAGGTAGATTTAGTTTACTCTCTACAGCGTATCAAATTCGATTCAGGTGACGTTATACTTTTTAACGAGAAGTCAAAGATGCGTGTGTATTCGTCAAATGCACAGGAGAATGCTCATTCAGTTCAAGAGTCAGCTTTGAAGCAATGTCTTCAAACTGTCTGGTTTCCTTTTTTTAATAAGACTAATAGTGATGAGACGCTATAAAAGTCATGCTGAGATTAATGGGCTTAATTTGAGCTATAAAAAATTGACTGTAACTCCAAAAGCTTTCTTGACGTCTCTTATTACCCTTACGTTTCACTTTTTGTTTATTCGCTGTTTGACATCTGCAACAAATCTGGAAATCTATATTATGCGTTTCCGTATTCGAATTTCCAAGCTCTTATTACTCTGTATAGCGTGTATTACAGACTATAATTAACCTGAAGTAGATGGTTACACTGGTTTTTACGCTTTTAGGAACTTAAAATAAAACGTCGCTTAACTCTGGAGAAATAGCTGAAAATATTGCACGCAGCATTGGTATGCTGTATTTTAATCCTTCATACAATCCCGCTTTCCAGAATGCTTAATTGAAAAACTATCAGCTAAATGCTAATTGCAGACCTATTGTTTGTCGTGCCAAGAAAAAGAAGAACTAATAGGTACACAAGGGGTCGAAATTTGGTAGGTACATAACATCTCAATTGTATTGTGCTGAGTCCATTGTTGACTCTCCAATGACAACTAATTAACTCATTAACGGAGAGAGGGGGATTATGTAACGGAAATATTGGTTCTACGTCAGGTTCATCAGGACATTTGAACTTTTTAATGTTTTGCATGGTAACCTGCTATTATTGGTAGAATTAGGTTTTTCTTTGATAGGGCTATAAATGGCTTCCAACCTAACCTTTTTTGACATTTTTAGAAGTTAATCTAACCAAAGCTGACGCGGTTGTTCGCGTTACAAACGCGACACAAAAACACATTACAAATTCTGAAATATATCGCTGAGAGACCGCGGTACTGTGGAGAAAGTTATCCTATTTTCCGCGTGGAATTGGAATTGTCCATTAACCTATCCCGACCCGACTCGAGATTAGTATGTATTGTTCCTGAACCGCAATCACCTTCTGTCCATATAAGTGGGACCAAATGTTTTTTACATGATGTATAATGCATACTGCATTGTTTACCTCGACTTTAGATTGTAATTTGTAAATGCAGGGACGTAATAGATCCCATTTCCTAAGCCCATTATTGCAACGACTGTCTCCGTCGTCGTTTGAAGTAACGACTTTCTCGTTTAGAAACATCCGCCTTGCATTCTTACATCTCACATCACAGATTTATTTGATGAATCCTAAAAAAAGTCGGACTGAAGCGTTCTGAAATGTCAAATCGATTAAAGTTCCAATGCCCTCCCATGCCATCATCCCATATGATGTGCACTCTTCCATGCAACCGCTTTCGTCTGAGAAATAGCATATATTTTTCCGTAAATTGAATTCTACTCGGTTGTTCATGTTCATATGAGTCTTTGAATAAGACGGGAAAGGTAATAAAAATTCTTGTTATGTATTCCAATGACAAAGGAAAACGAGGCATTCTTTTGTAATGGTACCCAGACCAGATATATAACATGTAATATGTAATGCGAGGTAAAGGTATGCCGCAAAAGCGAAGCTATATTAGTTCTTCGTCGGTGGAACACAAAGCATTTTTGAGTTGAGCACTCTATTGTGAATTGTTCGCAGAAAGGAAGGCATTGTGAAAACAATTTTTGCAAAAATATAAAAATTAGCATATGATTGATTTCAAATACGAATGCGAAAATATACGAAAATATAGAATACATAAGTGCTCAGTGAACCACCTTTTAAATTGAGTGTTTTCGATATTTATAACTCTATTTCATAATAACTCTGTTTGGAGTATTGCCTTACATAAGTTAATCATTCGTCTGGTTTGTCGCAATTACGAACATTTTCCGTCCTATTTAAAATTCCGTGGCTAGTAAGCTGCGAATCTGCCAAATAAAACACTATAGTATTTACCCATTTAAATGACTTGTTTTACCAGCGACGTTTTTAATCGATTTTAGGACCCAACCTTAAAATATAAGTTTTCGATAAATGTAGTGAAAATCGGATCGCATAGTACACGTGTTCTAAAGGTTTAGGAAGTATTTTAACGTAAAAGGTAAGCTGCGATGTAAAATCCAATTACGCGAATTTTGGCAAATTCAATTTATAAAGAAAAAAGGTCAGTCAACCAACCACCCACACATATGCAGAGCCTACAAGGAAGCCTAATACTTTCTACAGCCTAGCACTTTGGAATATTAGGGCTCGGAACTGGAGCGCAGCATTATGTACTAATAAAACAAAAAATACTGTTCTAGCTAGACTGGCTGCTGCTACTACTACGAGAGGGTTTATTTAGGCTGAAATATTATTAGTACTCCAACCCATTTTTCAGGAAGCTGTCCATGAAGAAAGAATGCTATTCATCTCATCTCCTCTTCTGTGAGAAGATGAAGAGGCAATAGACTTACATCCAAGCGGCTTCACTCCAAGCGTAATAACTCTGTCTTGAATTATGCTCTCAGCCGGAAAGCAGAACTCCTCGTCAGCCCTCGTCTGCCTGAAAAAACTAACGCGCAAATTCTGCGGGATTCGGGTTAACATAGCGTCGCATTATCGAAGCATACATACTCATTCAATATTAGTTAGATTAGGTTACATTCTGTAGCAAATCAACTATTTCTTTGGGTTAGGTTACCTAAAATCATTATAGAATCAGGTTTTGATTTCTCAGAATTTGTCGCGACCAACTGTCGTCAGCCGAATTGTCGGATGATTCGGTGCAACTGTCATGTCTCTCGTACGACGTACATAAGTCAATACGCCACCACTTTCTCTACTCTTTATGTACGCCAATTGTCGTAATTTGCTCTCAAACAGGCTTATTTATAAGCTATGGTACCGAAATATTCTTATGCAGAGGGAAATGCTTTATTTTATTACGAGTAAATACGTGCAATCGCAATTTACATACGAAAGTACCTACTAATGTTTTGAACGTGTTCGTATCCACCAACCCCGTTTATTACATAGTCTCATTTAATCGGACAATCATTGTTGTGCTATTGTAACTTGTAACCAACATGTCTCAGAAATATTTATTCTAAAATTAAAAGTCGTTTAATATTTTCATATTATGTATTTTATAGTAAATTAGAAATGAATGCGTTTACAGATTGAATTTTATCGGTGATACTGTGCTAAATCTTGAATACAGAGATTCCAACCAAAGAGATTTATTACAGGCAGGCAACTAGGCCAAAAGTGTCTCGTAGATTTGAAACCTACCTAGCTTTAAATCAGATTCTGTGTTTCTAGACAGTAATTGTATTTCTAAATCCGCTCGTTCCCACCAACACTTACTTTGGGTAGGTACTCACACACAAAACGTATAAGGTCTTTAGCTCCTGAGATTCACAATTCCCGTATTCTTTTGAAACGAGGAAACTACGCGTCTGGACGGAGGATTAAGGAAGAAAATCCACGTCGGAAATAATAGGAACAAGTACTTTGGTAAGATCCCAAGTCCAGTGACTTGGAGCTTTATGCTTGCTCCCATTCCCATTCAGAATCTCGTACTGTACTTGTTATTTCCGGGATGAAGGAAATTAGTCTCTCCAGCCACACTAGTGTTATTATATACGAAAACTCCCTATTATATTTTCTGACAAAAAAATAGGGGCTCAAGCAGAAAAAATCTGAGTGAGTGAGTGGGTGAGTGAGTGAGTGGGAAAAGAAAGGATTTCTTATAGAGATGGTGTGTCATCTCGAGATCGTATACGTCTTTAACATAAATACAATACAACGGCAAATATTGGGCAATAGACAAGTTAGCGATCCCATGATCACAGGTTATATCAATACTTGAAGAGAATGGGAAAGTGAAAGCAACAGCCTCTCTCTCACTCAGTAGCAGGAACAGAAGAACCACTGACCTAAATCCGCCAAGAGCCCAACACTTCTGTTTTCATCGTTTCACAACTCCAAGACGACATTTCTCACCCGCAAATGTCTTGGAGAAAGCAAATAGTGTTACGGAATCAAGGAAAAAGCCGGGTATTTTAGGAGTATTTTAAAATGACGTGACCAGACAGTCTTTAGTACCTTGCATAACGCCGTGTTATGAAACATATTGTTATTCACGCGAAATCCCGCTGCGGGCGTTTTTCTCAAAGTTCCGTGGTTATGTCACGAGTGACGACTCATCATAAACCAACAGGTTTAATATTAAAACGACGGATACGGATTGAATACTGATTTTATCCGGTATAATTTTGACCGGGAATTCATCATTTTGCAATACATATAAATATAACCTAATTTGAGGTATCTGGTCAGATTAGGCGAGTTTCCTGGAAATTGAGTTTCTACCTACCAATTGAATATTCAACCGTATTATGTTTTCTGGGTTTGTTTAACTGCACTCCAGTAAATGTAAGAATATCTTATGAATTACAAACTTACGAAATAATTATTAAAGATAAAGTTCTTCCTGAATATGAAAGTTTTATATTCACGTAACTCATGCTTATGCGCAATCCAATTTCTAATAGTATAGGCCATGTATTAGCATGGGAGGTTATGATAACCAGGCGCGCATTAAAACTAAAGATAAACATAAGAATTGCTTAAAAATTCGAAATGTACATGTGCGTGCATATTCTAAGCGTTCATGGTGTCCCAAACATGCGATGGTACTGGAACATAGAACTTTATTCTCTAATGTTACCAGGACCGTTAACGGTCATATTATTCGTCCCATGACTGCTAGAAAATCCCCAATCCTTCGTCTTCTCTTCTCCGTGACTTTCTTTAAAGTAATTTTCCCCAAAAAGTCTTTTTCTCCTTCCTTCGTTTTCACTCTCGAGTGATTTCTTCTTTTCCTTTTGTCTTTTCAACTACCTGTCTGTCAAGAATTGATTCTTTTCTCCACCAAACTCGAGAGTTGCTAAGGCGGAAATAAATATATTCCATTCCACGCCAGCCCGGGTCTACGCTGCGGTGCCTGAAGGGGGACATAAATCTCTTTAAAACACATTGCCATTTCCTACTATAGAAAGCGTCTCAATCTCAGGTCTCACACAAAAACTCAGTTCTGGTTTAGCGGGCGTTCCCTGGATCGCATAGTGTTTTAACCTAATGTTCCTTCTTATGAAATATTGTGTTAGGGAACAATATGCGACCCTGGAATCGCGCACTGAATCAGTTCAAGAACTGCAGCGCAGTTCCAGGCAAGCCAGACGCAGACGGTTCTATTGATTGAACCAAATATGGGAACACATATACCTGAGTTTTACGTGCGTTGTTTACGAGTAGGTGTACCCGTGTACTTCGGTCTATTTTTGGAACATGGAGAAACTTAGGGCCCGGTGAAAGTTCACCTTGACATTGCAGCCCAGCCTGTCATTACCCCGACCCAGAAAATTTCTTTGCCCGCTTGACCTACTTCCGCATTTAAGCGGCTGGAACACGAGAACCTCATTTGGTTCACTTCCACGAGGAACTCTATGGACTTCTGACGTCCAATTTTGTACACACAAAAGGCGAAGATCTCCTATTCCAAAGGATCTAATCAAGCATTTGTGTAGGGAAATTAGTTTCAGACTACGAAAGGCTTACCTTAGCGTGAGCTTGTCTGCTTTTTATTGAAACACCTGGGTTACCTGCGTCACCATTCGCTTACTTGTACTTTGTGGGACTACAGAGATTCCAGATATGGTACCTAGGTGTTCTGAGGGTAAATCCTAGGTTATTTGGCCGATCTGTATGGAACAGAATCCACTGATTGCAGGATAAAATGCGTTGCACCTACGCTACGCTGTTTATACTAATATTTTACATAGGTACCTATCTATATTTTCTAATTTGAACTCTAAGCATTGCCGCACCCATAAGCTGGAAAAATTCTGTTGTATAATATACGGTATAGTAAGTGCAGAACTTTCCATTATTACTTCGTGGGCTTGGGATTATGGATTAGGTAATGAAAACCAAGATGATTACCAATGATTACTTTGAGCCCTTGTTAATTGTTCTTTCTCACTAAGCCTTCTCAAAGTGGAAAGCGGATTACAGAAAGGGGTACCTACGCTAGGATTCATGCGGAGTCAAAATATTGAGTATGATTTGCAATTTACTGTACTTAGCTAAAGACCTGGATAGTTGGGGAGGATGCAAACACACTTTCACCTGCTGCTGAGACATCGGCATTTGATTTTGATTTGATTTGATTTGACGTTTATTTAAGTGTTTATTTGGATGACAGCATTTACTTCTACGATACGTTCAGTAAGGTGGATTAGTCAAATGACGCGTACCGCTGGTCTTTGTCCTCGTCCACTTCGGCGTCCAAAACAGTACGGTGTGAAAGGATTCGACGACTGTAATTACTTTATGATTTTAGTTTGAATTTGTTTGTTAAACTTTCATTTGTAAAGTTAATTTTCTCCTATGCAATGCAATCGTGTCAAGCCGAATTATTCAACCGGAATTGTCGTGCCGAAATCCGTCCAACAAATGAAAATTAACATTCATGAACCATCCGCCTATTCTCATTTAGCTTTAACAATTAAAATTCGAGGAATGTCTTGATAGACGACCGGCACTCTTCTGACAGCTGAGGCCGTGTGTCCCTTGTTCATCTACTTCAGCACCACACCGACACTGATGAGGGAGACAAAGTTTAGTACCGAGGCGCAGTCCAATTGCAATACGGATAGTGCTATCATCCAGAAAAAGGCCAAGTTGGGGACTGGGAAGAGCTTGAAGAAAAGCACCGGACCACTTGGCGCTTCCAGAAATGATGCGGGCACGGTCCCGCTGCGTTTGTGCGCTAGAGAGCACAGTAGCGTAGAGGACGTCGACAACTGGACCAAACCAGTCACGTTGCAATGATGATTCGGGGACTGGAGCAGAGTTACTGAGGCTGGACCACAGTTCTAAGGCTTGGTCATAGTCTGAGGGTATAGGAGAGCAGGCAAGGTTCAACATGGAGGCCACAAGATCCGCAGTACTCGATATCGATGCCAGGTAGGCGGGAATAGAGATATGTTGAGCACTGAGAATGCCGAGGCCACTTTTTGCGACTGGTAAGCAAGCCTGGAACCAGGCAAGGTCCGGTATCTCATTGTTAGTGATAGATTCAAGGGCTTCCCTCAAGACACGATCAAACTCATGGAGGAGGTTGGGAACTTTCCAAGAGGGTGCACTTCGAAGAAGATAAGTCAGCTTTGGGATCGAAAAACAGTTCTTGAGCACAAATAGAGCTGTGTGGGCAGGGAGAGCTTGGAGGCGACTAGTGAGGAGCTTAACTTCGGTAATTTTTTGCGAGATGGAAAGGGGAATAGCTTCTAATGTGAGTGGGGCGCCTAGCAACAGCTTTATATATTTGCTCAATAAATGATTTTGCCCCATTAACGACGGTATGGACAAAAAAGCATTGCAGCGAGCAGAGCGACAAATTATCGCAAAAAAAAATGAAAGTGACGTTGCAACTGGGTAAAGTTTGCGTGACCATACCGTTAGGTACATAGTGAAACTGACCACTAAATCGTAACAGATTGTTGCCATACTATGTTGCATTTTATGTTGCCTTATGATTTTAGGTATCGAATTAAGAAAAATCCTCTGCGCACGTTTAAGAGAACCTAACCTAAAACTATACAACATAGTATAGCAACAATCTGTTACGATTTACTGATTTCTCATGGTGAAATATTGTCCGTAATTTGGTTCTTTGGTGGTAGTTTGGTTATTTTATTAGTTTATGTATTAGGCTGAAGTTTTTGGGCGAGAGCCTGCGCTGTCGTTTGACCCTCATGTCATGTCACTCTTCTGAGATCTGATCACAGTCCAATTAACAAAGGAGAAGATGAGTGGAGGTCAGAGGGAAGATGGGCTGAAGTGTCGACGGGGTGCCAACAATTATGCTTTATGCTCTGATCTGACCTTCCCAATTAAATGCCAATTCTTCTCCTATTTCATACATGCCGTAGTAACTGATATTGGAGTAAACTACTATGCTAGACCGATATGGATATGGAGTATTTTCAGAATCTTTCAGAATTGCTGTATTTGTTTTAAATGTACTCTTTGCAAGTTATTCGTACGGCGTTCTGTAAACAAAATTTGCACGGTAATTTTGGATTTTTTAGATTTGGGTGGATTGGATTGGATCCAATTCAACCCGTTTAGTTGTTTCGATTGCATATGTTAGGATCAGAGCTTGAAAACATCCAACGCCCGAAATGTATGTTTGATAGGCAGAATACTCAAAAACTCAACCTAACATAACATCACCTATATTGTAATCACAATGAGCGTATTTCTTTAGATGAAGTTAGGTTTGATCATGGATTTCTGTCTCAGCCAAGATGGCTCCAGTTTGGGTTCGCTTTCTCGGCTGGTTTTCTGCTCTTTCTGTAACAGGTGTGGTCATACAGAACGAGCGGAAAATCAGCCCAGAAAGCAAACCCAAACTGGAGCCACCTTGGCCTCAGCAGTATAATAAACTAACATAACATTGCTAAATTGATACACCTAACTTGGGTAACTAAGGTGTTATAAAAGCATTAATTTGTACCTCAGTTTAATTGCCACTTTAATTTGAATATATTTTCGGGCTGTAACTGGTCGTTTTTTTTTAAATTTCGGTCAATGGATTGATCAATTTACCAAGACGCCTAGCAAAAAGCTCCGATCAAAATAAACATGGATTATTTTACAGCCATCCAGAAATTTCCTTAATTAAACAATTATTGATGAAAGACTGAACTCGAGTTAGGTTGAAGCACTTCTTCAATCGATTAAGTAAAATGCTACCGTAGAACTACGACGTGTAGCTTGGCAATTTGGAATGTGCCTATCAAAGTCAGAGCGTGTTTTTGGGTGAGGAAGAAGTGAGAACCACGTCTTAATCAACAAAAGAAAAGTCAAATATCATAAATTCTTATGATTCTTATCATTTGAGACATGAATTATGGAAGGGAGTCAGATGGCATTCAAAACTCACTCATGTTAAATTAACTGAACATAACTTGTTTCTTGTTTGAGCATCATTTTGTCGGCGAGCAACTTGATTTTGGAGTCAAATAAAGCTCTGACACGACATAAACGAAAGGGAAATTATACAATCTTATCCTAAACCCAAAATATGCCAAAAAATCATACACAATTTTCTGCATCTCGCATTACTGATTACATGTGCATTTTGCATGTTACACGAATCTAGATCTAGATAAGTGTCCTGATTTCAGATTATTATGGCGTGTTGCAAATATTCTGAAGGTCCAGTTTACGCGAAATTCGTTAGATTACAATTTATTGCTGAAAATGTACTGTATAATTGTTAATTCTCTAATTTCCAAGTGTGAACAGAAGAGTCTGCCGTTTACCTTGAAGTATGAACAATTTGATTTATATTTTTTAGGTGAATTTCTTCCTATTTCGATACGTAATTTGAGTCAACCAAGGTCGTGCACTTCCTGGATTTTAGGGTCAAATTATATGATTTCAAATTTTTTTTTAAACAAAAACAGCATTTAATCAGACGAGAATCACGAGTTAATCAGAGTATGTAACCATAACCGGTTGAGTCTTCCGTGATTTTGGTCTCAGACGACGCACGAAATATGTACATCAGTTTTTAATTGTAGTGTTTTTGTAGATTTTATTTCTATACAGATAGACGTCAAGGAATAGAACAGAACATTGCTTCTGGATGCTCGTTGATCGAATGTCAGGTGAGTCACTCAAAGCGTCCTGCGCCCCAGGCTGACTAGAAACTGCAACTACCTATGTCAGTGTTTCAGTTTCACCAAACCTTTCTGGTCCCAAGCTGGTGTAAAGTAAGTTTTTGTAATTGTAACGAATGGACAAAACGAGATACTTCCATGCAGTTGTTCAAAACATTAAAATAAATCGAATCGATATAATTTGTATGGACGGCATATATGTTTAACTCTGAATTACTGCAATGTTATATGTGATATCCTTTCGGAAACGCCTATATAGCAAAGCCATTATGCGCCATGTATATTATTTTAAAATAGTCTAAAGACAAAAATATTCGTATCCCCAAAGTTTGTGGGCCAGAGAGAAACAATGTACCAACAAGTAGGACCGCACTGATTGTGTGTATTGGTGCCTTGGTGCTGCTACAGACCATAAGCTACACAGTGACGGTGACGGTCTTTCGGGTCGGTAGGCCCTAGGCAGATGCGACTAAATTTGCGCGCGTAAGCGCGGAATTTTTTTTTTGGGCTATAATCTATAATATACAGGAGAAGCGTAAAAAATCGAGGAATTGTCTTTTCAGTTCTATTTTTTTAGAGCCGGATTAGTGGACTTTCATGAGCATAAGATTCAATAACTTAAATTTTAAATTTTCCTGGGATCAAACACTGAAAACAG
>JAQFYT010001230.1:0-17676 GCA_034694925.1 Ceratophysella denticulata
CTATGAGTTGTCGCCGGCTATGAATAGTCGCCGCTATGAATTGGGCTCGCTACGAGTTGTCGCCGCTATGAATTGGGTTCGCTACGAGTTGTCGCTGCTATTAGTTGGGCGCTATGAGTTGGGCCGCTATGAGTAGTCGTGGATTCCTTCGCTGTGATGGATAGTTTCACTTACTATGTATAACATGTATATTTTACAGTTCACTGGTTGAAAGCTCGAATCGCAACTTGCAATTTGTCTAATAGGGCCTACTTGTAGCGCCTAATAGCGACTTTTTTGTCCATTCCTACTTAGCTTCTTTAAAAAGGCTTCGTCTATATTCTGCTATTTTCTAATAGTAACATTTTTTTTTTGCTTTGTTGCAGACTTATAAGTCCCCATTTACTTGCACTACATAAGCGAACATCTTCGGACCTATTTTGTCCAAACAAATACACTTATTATTTATAACGAAGCATCATACACTTACGTGTAATGGTTTGACTTTGGCACCGTCCAGACCTGGAACCCTTCCCGTCCCTCATCCGTCAGGACACGGACCGAGGTGTTAAGAAGTGTGTCTCGATAAGTGTGCTCACACTGATCCGGACTTGGGCCCAACCTCCCACTATTTCCACAGGTAGTAAAGACATACTCTGCGGAAGGGAAATTGAGTTAACTATCGAAAGGATTGTTTAATACGGCATAACTTTTTTGGCGGTATGGAACGGAAACTTCTTTCTGCGGCCATAAACCTCGGGATTTCGGGATAGTATGTTTTTTTTTAAATTGTATTTCCGGAATACATTTTCCGAAAGGCCACTTTCGAGCGGTTATGAAATACATACTATCCCGAGGATTGAGCAGCAGTTCGTCCGATTTCCAACGAGCCTTCAAACGTCCAAATGCGTTGGAACGGCGGAGTAGCGTTTTAAAATGTGGCCTTAATATGAGATTCACTGGGACTGAAACATTAGGCGCCCCTCCTTGCACATGTAAAAGTTTATCCAAACTCAAAGTGTTTTGTTGATTCGATTTACGCAAAACTAAACCACAAGTTGACTAAATTCCTGAAATTAAACATTTTTTGTGTTTTGAAAATACAAAGTACCTATATAAGTCTTCCCGCAACATTATTAAAGTACTCAAACAAAGTTCTATAACTTTGTTCGATTTATCTAATACTCAGAATAAGTACCGAACACCCAATGAATATTTCAGGCTGAACAGAATTAGAATGAATTGCAAAGTAGGGTGGAATAATAATGCTGAGGTTGATACCTCTACATTAATATTTCAAAAACTATACTTGTAATTCGTGTGTGCATTATATATGTGCATGAATATTCTGAAACTTAAACGGACTGCTGAGTGTTGATATAAACCACACACTCGTGATTGGTCAACTAAATTGTCTTTGAAAAGGGGCTTCTCATGGAGTTCGTATTACTGTTAATGAAAATGAAAGTCTTCTCAAATCCCCCTTCTACGATGTCTAGAGACAGTATCACATATGCCTACTTAAATATAATGTGGCTCACACATCCTGGGTCTAATGAATGGGAACGAGAAAAGACGTGACCACTTTAGAGCTCCAAATTCGCAACTCGCCCAATTTTCCAGTCCGTTTAGCCTACATTTTCAAGAAGACTGACTGGGAGCTGTGCTCTCAGTCTGGCTTTTCATTGTTTGTTGAAAAGAGTCGTAAACCCGAAAACAAAAACTCGTATCTTTCCAGTGACTTTGCTAATGGGAGTTCAGGAATTCCCGCAAGATATTTATTTATACAACGAGGTTTGTATAATGTCAATAAAAGGACCAGCGACCAGCATTATTATCCCACTGACTCCACTATCTGTAGAAGTACGTGGAAACTTGACTATCTGACTGACTATGTTATTGTAGTTTCTTGCATTCCTAGCCAAAACCATTCTACAGTAAGCAAGCACACGAGTTAAACTATCCTGAGAAATATCCGTTTACAACAGAAAAACGTACTCGCGTTTCTATTCAACCATCAGTCCCTGTTGAGAAGCTCTGGCTTAGTAAACGTAACGTAAAGCATAATCAAGAGATTTAGTTTATCTTTTCCTTCTGGCTTCTGGCTCGTCTTTGTTTAATTTGAATTTATTGCATATTCTGGAATGTAGTTCTTATTTTCTCTCAGTATTTGCTTATCTTGAATTGTCCAATATCTAGTAGGCACTCCTTTCCTAATTCTGGCATTGTCTCAAAAACAACTGAAAATTATGTAGAAGATGAGATTGGCTCTGGGAATTCAACATTACGTGTGGGTACACAATCAGCTCAATTAGCTAATGAAAAGCAAACATAGCTAATCAAATTAACTCACTTGTTATATTCTTCATATCCAGTTCAATCGTGTAATTATTCTGCAGTGGTCCTGAAACAGAAGAGGATACTAGAGATAAATATATTTTAAACGTCACTATTGTTAGGTAATGCATTTAGGAAGGCCAGCGCAAAAAACTGCATAAAACCCATATAAAAAGACATTTAATTCATGCAATTCACGCATACAGGAGCTTCAATTATATACAAATATTCAGTACGGGTAAAGTTTTATTGGATGCTTGATACATATTTAAGTGTATAAAAGTTATACAGCGACACGTTGACGAATAATCCGGAGAAACTGAAATTTGGGCATAAATTGTGCATCATCTCTTCACTTTAGGTTTTTAAACATGTCTGTGTGAATTAGCTACTGAGTGCTTCAAAGTCTACTGTAAAGAGAAAATTAAATGACTCTTTGCTAAATCAACGATGCGAGGAAGTTCAACATTGGATCAAAGGCGGGTGTTTAATTAATTGCTCGACAGATCAAAGGCAAAAGGTTGTTTGTGAAGATGCTCCTTTAATTAAAAATGAACAGGTACTTTTTTATCAAATTTATGCTATTTGGTTGACGTGGTTCAATAGATCATCGCTGCAATCATCCACTTGGTACCTTACCGGATTGCGAACTATAAAGGCTAAATAATAACAGTCACAAAGCTTTATGGCATATTTATGTTTGCATAAATAAAATAAATTCCATTTAAGAAAATAAAAGGTTGTTGCTAATTAAATTGACGGTACTCAGTTAATTAATGATGTTATTAAATATTGTTGCCTATGCGGCATCAGTCAGCTATTAGTCAATGAAACTGAGTCACCAGATAACTGTACTTCTATAATATGCGTATTTTAAAGCCAAGCTTAATTAAGCACATTTAGTTGGTTTTATACTGTACTCTCTGGACACAACTCTGACAAGAGAGAGGTAGAGAAAGGAAGTGAAAGCTGTCAAGTCACTCACCACGGGGTTTGCTCATGAGTGCATCGTAGGAATAGCCCCTCAGTTCTTTTGACGGGACTCCTAAAATGTCATGAAATAGAATCCAATAGAACCATTAATAAAAGAGGAGAGAGGTCCACTCCGCCTGTCACCACAGCTATCTCCCATCATCATTACTCATCGTTTCAACAACATGACAGCCCAGAACGACGTCAGCCCACGAGGTATTTAGTTGGGATTTCTCTGGAGAAACTCCAGCATCCGCTGGACGGATGATCAGGAAAAACAATATTTGGTTACATATGTAAACCAATGTTCAGCTCCGTCGGGGAAGTCAGTTGGCATGAGTATGACAGAACATATTTTACATGCATTCCTGCACGAGGGTCTTGAAACTGTTCGGGAAAAATATAAGCGGCACGTACCAAGTCCCACACACTCAGGGCTGAGAGAGATGTCATCTAGAGCAATATCTCCAGCGAATCGTGCTCCACGTGTTGCCACGAACTCAATGGAATACCTGGAGCATAAAAGAGGTTTGTCAGAATGTGTTAGTAAGGAAAATGTTCCAAGAAAACGCTCCCAACTAAAAGGTTCGTTCCCTCGAAAAAATATCTCTGAAAAACTTCCCTCATTTTTCGCCCGGTTAATTCAACCTATACTTTAGGAATTGAATCTAACCTAAATATAACAAAACTAGACTAACCCAACCTAGCAAAATCGGATAAAATATGAATCCTAAAGCTTAAAACAAAAAAGTTCCCCGAGGGTGCTTTCTCGAGTGAATTTTTTTCGGGAACATTTTTTCGGTCGCTATTTACCGGGAGCTTTTTCGCCCAACTACAAGGAAATCCGGGCATTTATGACATTATAATCGGCGTGAGGTGAGATGCGAAGAACTATGTACGTACATGTGATCCAATTTAGGAAGTGGACGAGACGCTCGATGCCAAATATTTCCCTGGTCACGGGAAATGGTAAGGAGTCGGGTTGATCTCATATGTCTCGGATTGAACTCAATTACTTCCACGTGGAGAGATCCCATGTGCGGTCCAAACATATGGTAGAAAAATCGGAGCTGGAGGAAGGAAAAGACTTAATTAGTTAAGTGAAATTGTTCAAGATTCAAGAGCTACGCCCCTTCGCCTTTCCGCAAATTAGATGAGCTTAATTATTTTTATAAGGCGTTATTACTGTATAGGGTTCGTGAGATTTATTATAATGGTTGTATTCATTTGGATATTCTTACATAACCTTTATTAAAATTGACAGATACAGGGTTATTCATAGCCTTGCTGTTAAAGATACATTCGAAATTGATGCTGAAAAGTATTATGTAGAAGAATATAGGTTTAACGTCGCCATTTATAACATTTGTTGAAATGTAAAATGATTTTTATCCGTTTCCCGGTATACCGGTTTTGAAAGAAAAGTGGAAATGCTAGTTTTCCATGGGACCCGCTTTGAAACAAGCTTTAATTTGGAATATACCGATTTGTCTTGGTTGGGCTTTCTCTTATACGTATACGGGGCAACAAGATTAAAAAGTTATGTACAACCCTGTACATATATATTCGGTTTAGGCTTTACATAATTGACAAATATTCAATCTTTTCTCGAGTCCCATACCTGACAGCTGTTGTAGTAATTAGAGCTGGTGTCCTGATGGTAGAAGGGCGGTGGGGCGTAGACCGGACTCCGGAGCATTGCCTTGTCCAGGATCTGACTATTCTTCGCATTCATGTCCACGTACAAGTAGTAGCCTAAATCGAATTTCATATACAACGTGAGCCCCTAATTGGAATTTTGGATAAATACGAAGTACCGAGAGCGGAGTGGGACTGAAGAAGATTGATTACTTCAATTAGTCGGGATGTCATAGGGTGAGAGCTCAAGACTACCTGTATGGTTCCGCGTGTGAAGGAATGTATGGTCACCACTGGTCGGGCCCGTGATCGTGGATCCCGACGGCTTGTTCGTCCGTTCCCATCTAATGTTACTGTTGTCACTCACATTCGTCCAGCCACACCAGCCTTTCTCAAAGTCGCACGTCGTGTTCACGGGCATTTTATCTAAATAAATGAGAAAGAACCATACAGTGTAGAGTATCAGTTTCCTGATCTCATCTAGGTAAACATCATTATCGACCCCAATTATCAGCGGATTTCGGGTTTCCTGGATCTCATTTAGATATACAAGCACCAGGAGCTAAGCCTGTTATAATGACGCAAATTCGAGTTGAGTAATTTGTTTCTTAGAAAGATGTACGCCGATCCCGGGTTTTTGATTGATCAGTGTGGAACTTCTTCAAAAGAATTCAGCAGAATAAAACTCTAATGACGACAGTGAATTCGTTATTTGGGAATCTATAGATGCTCGTGTCAGAGAAAACTACTACTTCATTTCAACTGCTAAGATTTAAAGGCCTCGCTAAAGAGAGGGGAGAGGGAGTATTGATTACACCTTTTCATCTCCATCTAATAATACAAAGCCTACTTGGTACTTGGAAGTGAAATAGGGAGAAAAAAGCCTTTCAATATTCGTTCAAGTTCTCATTCCTCGGAGGAAAATGATCAGTTCATGACGATCCATTGAGTTTTAATTGGAAAGAACTACACTTTTTTTTCAATTTGTGCCTTGAGAATGAGAAGTCAAAAACTTTCTCCCATGCGTGTCAGAACCTACTTTCTTAGACTTCTGCAAATGAGTGGAAAGTAACTTTTTCCATCTACGCTACACACGCAAGTAGTTGGGGCTGCAGGGATCAGGAGACAAATGCATGCGTCACTCCTGGAGACGCCAAAGTGTCGAGTTCAGTAGAGTATACGCGTTATTTCTGACTTTTTATTGAAACTGTCGGGCTGTTCAGTTGATGTCTCCTTTCACATGTTGGGATTCAGTGAGGAATGAGCGAATCTTGCATTTTTACTCATACTTACTAGAAATAGATTCTAACCAACATAAAATTCTGCCAGGGAAACTCGTCTGTATATCTTTACTGATATTTTCGTAGGATGTCCGATGTGCGTTCCTGTGAGCCGCGTGGTGCAATTATGATTGGTCAATTCTTGAAATTCAAATTTTTTGATATTTTCAAGAAGTAAACAAACTATGGCCCTGCCCTGTAAACAAGTAATGAACACGGGCACGTTGATATGTCAACAGTAACACACGTGTAGGTGAAAGGGCGGCTTTTGAGACATTATTACTAGGGACTACTACTGTTGGCGAGCCCTAGCTTACGGTTGACAACATTACGCGACGGTATATTACATATCGCGATTGCATCGAACGTGTATTTTACCTATTGTGACATCGGTACCGGGTTTACCGAAATAACGTATGCGTGAAAATCTGCTGCGTATTTATCAATCCAGATTTCGTTGGAACATAAGGACGTTATACCGACATGACAGTAGACAGTACTGGGTTGAAATCTTGTGTATGAATATGAGCTCAGTGTTTTAGAATTTATCTGACCGCAGTATTTTAAAGGCTTTTCCGCGTCCATGAACTTGGTATTGGCTTTCAGGTGAATTTCTTCATTGAGAAAAGCTTGTATGCATACTGTACTGCGGCCGTTCGAAAGGAACTCACTACTTCCGTTTTGTGTGCACGTACATCCTGGTTCTTTTCATTGAAGTTTGAAGCGCACTCGAGAACTGGCCAAGAAGGAAGCTTATATAGCTTTATCCAAGATACAGCTATATAGCTTTATCTTGGATAAAGCTATATAGCTGTTTTAACGCCTGAAATTATGGCACAATAATAGCTTACATCTAAATCGAAGTATTGGACTATGGATCTCTTCCATGCACACAAAGAATCTTCCCATTCAATCACATAAAGAGATATTTTCCCTGGGGATAGCCTATTTGGGCAATTTTGGGGGTTCATCTCGCGTCAGCAAGTCTAAAATGTTAATGACCCAACTTTGAGGAATGACGTGCGTTGTACAGAAAAGAATACACATACTTATATCAAGTTTGTACTGCACGTTGGTCAAGAACTCTGTGGATGACAGACGTGGATGATGCAAAAAATATGAACTACGGTATACCCACACGCTGTCTGAGAAAGCTTCCCAGAATATAAATTCGTAGTGCATAAGATAGAAGGATACCTAGGAATTAAGAAAGTTATTCAGAGACTGATAAAACTGAAGCCAGACTCTGCTGTTTTATTGCGTCTTTCTGGCCCGAACAGAGCATCAAAGGAGAAATGTGTACCGAAGCGTTTAATTGGTACTCGGAAGTTAAACTCAAGTGGCGGAGGAACATTAAAAAAAGACATCAACCCTCCTACCTATATTTGTCGTCTTTCATCTCTCAGCCATATGAAGACTTACTCGATGCCTCCAACATGCTCTACACTCATTAGCTTGAGTACTACCTACCGTCGCCGGAGTTTTTGTGATTAATTATGTAACGCAGATGAATACATTTCTATCCCGTTGATGTATGTACACTGTACACAGTGTAGCTCATTTGCATGTTTGATAGATATGGTAGAGATTCCATGGAGTGCGACGTAGTTTTCCTTTTTGTGAATAATTTATCGACTCACCACAATCCATTTTCTCATCCTCTCCATTGGGACAGTCCTTGGAAAAGTCACAGACTTCCGTACGGTTGATACACAGATCATTCCGACATCGGAACTCCGTGGCGGAGCAAAATGGTTTAGGTGCGGCAGCTGGCTCTGGAAAATAGAAGTTATATAGGAATCGAAATAAGAAGAAATGGACAAATTTTGCAAGAAATATATAGTATACTATGAAATAGGGAAAGTCAAATTTTAAATACTTATCAATGTTTGTAAAGCTTACACTGAGAATCCTAGGCAAGAGTGACGTTAATAATGGGCACATTCCGCTTTCACACGTATGTAACGTTAAAAATGATCGCGAGAAAATTTTTGAGTTTGAGGTGGGTCAGGTTTCGTTAATTCAAGTGCCCGTAAGTGTAACTCGAACTAAGAATTCTACAGGAAATGTTTTACCTAACAAGATTTATATAGAAAATGCCTACGCCGTGTAATATTATATTATTTGGAAATGCATGAAAACGGACACGAACAGGGTAGTGCCTTTATACCATTGCACTTCCATGAATTGCAAAAGAATTGCACAAAGGACTGTCCATGTGAAACTCTAGTAAAGATAACATTCCATTCCATGCGAAGTCGATGGAGCGCATTTGAGAAGATCTATAGTGCGAGCTATAAGATTTACTGATCCGGCGTAGAAGAAAATTCCAAGAGAAAGTGTACTTACTGGGAAAGCAATTCACGAGTCGAATGTTATCAATAGCAATGTGTGAAGGGATTTTCGGACTAGGAGTAACTTCGAGGCTGATTCGGAAGGCCTGGTTCGTTTTTCCAATGTTGATCTTGAGTCTCTCCCACCTACAGATACACAGAGTAAAAGATGTAAGATAGGGCTCAATTCAATGAGTTTCATAAATTATTATAAGAGAAAGCCAAGTTGGAGTTCCTAAGGCGAAGGTTGGAGGTTGGAGGTTGAGGGGGAAGCCCAAAAATCCTCTCTAAATAGAGTCGACAGACGGAGATGCAAAAAGTTTACTTTTAAAATCCTCAAGGGAGATTTGAATCAACTGGAATTGACGACGCATTCATCCGTCTTTATCCAGACTACTGAAGTTGTAGTAACTCCAGACATTCAGTAGTACACTGCCTATTTCTTTATGTATGTATGTAATACAGACTCCAGTTCAGTCCACCACAAACCACAGAGAACCCCCTGCTGAGGAAAGTACAAGGAAATAGTATGTAGAAGCCCAGTAGCCCAGCACCCAATTCGGCCATCTACGCTTATTTACGAAATCCCATGGATTTCCAGTACATGGCTATTGGAGAGATCTTGGATCGAGTAGAACATATTTACTATACTGAGTTGGAGAGGTCTTCTGAAAGAATTTATTTTCTTTTTCATTGAACTGAAAAGCCCATTTTCAATTGCTCATTTCAAAACAGGTTTCTCAGAGCTTCTTCACTTGCTCCGTTGACTTTCTTTTCCAAGCTAGAAGAATGCGGAATAACGGGAGTCAACCAAGAATATAACACTCCCAAAGGACATTCACCAACCACACAAAAAATGTTTATTATGTCTTCTCGAACCTTTAAGGTCACAGCTTTCACTTTAGGTCCCTATTCTTTACTTCCTTTAAAAGCATAAATCTTGGAAACCTCCTACCCGGAACCCTTTTATGAAAACTTTCTCTAAAAGGATTTTTTAGATTTTATTATCTACTGTTACGTGAGATTAGCTCTCCGTGTAACTCCCGCACTTTCACCGCTTTCCTCTTTGATTCTCCTCGCTTTGGTATTAATGTGGACGCTTTTGTGCTTTCCAAGTCAATGCAATAAAAACCAAGGTTGGGTAGGTACTTCAAATTTTTAACACTTTCTTGTGCAAAGCTGTGAAAATATATCTCTATAACCTTGGATTTATTCGTGTCCCATTTCATTAATTAATTCAGATTTAAAAAGTGTTTATTTGTAACGTTCGAGTGCGGTATTAATCATAGAGCACAGATCGGCCGTTCAGCTGCCTATCGGCAGCGTGCCGACAATCTTGCAATATATTGCATGTTGCAGTTTCAATATGGCGAGATAAGTGACTTTATAGCTTGTCCCACCAATCTCTTTTTGTAAACCTTAACGATATAGGGTGTATGAATTTGATCAAAGCCAGAGAGCCCAAAAACCACTTAAGTTACATCATTCAAAATACGATTGCATTGGGTACTACCCGTCAGATTGAGATTCAACAAAAAATCACGCTTACTAATTGCAATTTCAATACGATAACTAAAATTCTTATCTCGTGTGACATTCGCTGAGCAATATTATTGGCAGACATACACAATGGTAAATGTTATGTAAACTACCAGGTGCTCGGCTTCGGCTTTCAAGAGTGGTATGACTGAATCTGAATTACTAAATTACCCCAAAGTCATAAACTACTGCGGTACGGAAGGACCTAAAAGGGGTTAAGCGAGTGTCAGGGTGAATTGGAGTATCTCACATGTTCTTGTCGTTTCCCAATTGAGTCAATGGGACCCATGTGGTATGATTCGGTGTGTGCATAACGAGCTTGAAGTACCCTTCCTGCATGTTCCGCATATGGAGAATGGCTTCCAAGTAACAGGACCCATCCGACTGGGAGAACCACGGACTCTTGAGGTGATAAACGGCGGACTGATTCACATTATTCGTAAAGAGCAAGAGCAGAAAATGACCTGGAATTTATCAAAAGAAAAGCATTAGACCCTGGAAGCTTCATGGTCAACACACACATATGCTATGCCAGCTTCAAGAAACCCCGTTATTACCAAGTATTACGTACTGGATTATTCTCCGGACAAATTACTTCAATCGTCAAATTTTATCTTTTCCCTAGAATCCATTTATTTCAAGTCAACGAAAGCCCCCATAATCCTAACGGATAACGACGCGGGATTAAGGGAAATAATAATCGATTCCATAGGATTACCTCCGCGCCATATCACTTTCAAAACTTATTCAAGGATGGTTGTTAAAAAGTTTCTTCCAAGTTGGACCATTAGGCTTACACACAAAAATTACTTTCTGTAAAATACATTATGAGACTATGAAGCTTCTCTAAGGTAATACAGGTCAAACCTTACATATCTTTGGTTTAGTTAACAGATTTATACTACAATCTACCTGTTTCTGTAAAATTGACACTTTCAGAGCTTTCAAAACGATATTTAGAAAGTTACAATACGTAGCAAATAATAAATATATTTATAATACATTGCACATCCTATTCTGCTCCTCTCGTGCCATACTTGTAGGTATCTATACATATACAGGAGAATCCAATTGGATAAATTCTCGTAACAAAATTATCCATCTTCAGCATGGCCTTTGATTCATCAAGCACGAAAAATTACCAGTGTGTGGACTTTTTGACGTTTATACTTTTGAAACTTTCTTCAAACAGCACCTACTTCTTAAAAGTACCGCTCATGTTCTGTAATTTTCCATCTGGCCCTTTTTCCTCCCTATAGAATTAAGTTTTTTTATTACTAAGGAAGGTGTCCATATATGAAAACGTAAGAACTTTTTTCCTTATCAAATCATAGCAGAAGATCTTCGAGTTTACTTCTCCGCTCTCTCCCAGTAGTAGTCAAAAGAAAGAACTTATTTGAAAAAGTTTGGATGAAATTTTGATGTTGAGGTATGACTTTGTGTGTGAGCACTCACTCTGCCAAGAATGAGGATGAGAAATAGAGAGACTCAACTCGGGGATTCCTATGAGGCTTCTAGTAGTGGTGTTGGCGGAGAGACTACATCTTCAGCTCAAAGACGCAAAATATTACAGACAGACTTCCTCCATGTACTAGCTCCTATGCCCACCCGCACTTTCTTCACTCTATGTTCCCGTGAATTATGAACTCCCAGTACTCAGCACATGAGCAGCACCGTTGATCATCTACCTGGTCCGTACAAGGCTTTATTCATCAAAATTTCACATAATTTAACCATGCAGATGTCGAAATTAATTTATGATACGGAGCAATTTAAGGCTCGCCACCGCTGGAAGTAACGGAGCGGGGGCATGGAGCCTACTGATTCTGTGGAATGGACCTACTCGAGCGAGTTGTATTAGTGGCTCTCCGTGTGTGTTGGCCCGGCTATGGGACTCTCCGTGGAACGTGTGAGCTGAGCAGAGCCAAATCCTTCCTTCTCCAATCGATCCCTCAGCCCTTTCTCCACTTTCTCCGCACACAGTGTACGCACACGAAGCTTTGCTCTTCTCTCAGTTTACAGGCTTAAATCTACCCTATTTCACTTCCTCACTTTGCAGCAAAGCACAAGGGACGACGTGTGTGGAAGCAGGAACTAGGGATGCGGAGGGCAGACCAGTCCTGGAATTGCAAAATTCCAGAGATTCATAATCCCAAGTAATTCGAGCCATGGAAGAGCCGAGAACCACTGCAGAGACACAGCGTCAAAGCCCTACTCATATTCAAGTCTCTCCGCTATGCCCTTCTGTGTCCACGGTCTATATACGTACATATAGCAGCAGCGTTTATTTGAATTAGCCAAAGGTTAAAACTTGATCAGATAAACGGCATAATGCGATGATTTTGTTATTGTGCCTGATGGACTCTTCAGAATTAGATCATGAAACAAAACTATACCATCAATTGGTTAGTTTAACAATATTACTCTGTGTGATAATTGCTATAAATACCTACCTATTATTATTGCTAGGCTTGATGAATTAATGGAATTAAGATTGGCCTATTGGACATTGGTGTACAAATGATATCCTGCGGACTCGAATGGAATTTAGTGGCCCTTTGTAGGTTTTGCATTGTAGGGCTATGTGTATTGACATTGCTGCTTTCATTTTCAGCGTCAGTAAAACATAGATTCCCAACCACGTATGTAATTATACCTTTATTTTATAATCAGATTAGATTTTAATGAGTTACGGTAGTATTACGTCAGCTTGAAGAACTGTAGAGGGCAAGGATAAAGCATTCCGCCTGCCGCCCTTTTCCTTTATAGGCTCGAGTCAATTGATCCGCGAAAACTAGTTTGGAGAACCACTGCCACAGAGACCTGAACTCTAACTCCTGCTCATCAACGTCCCTGTGATCTTTAATTATGAAACGCCCAGTAGGTCAACCACCTTCTATTAACTGAAAGCCATTGGAAGGGCGTCGAGTCAATTTAGAGGTTACTCATTCAAACTTTCTTGTAAAACGTACGTCACGGTATCCTCGGCATTGTGGCTCCTGGCATTAATTATAATGCAAGTGAGAACCAAATTTGAAGATTATAACGACGCTAAAATATTCTCGTTTTATGTGCAAGTCTTTAGCTGGCAAGATTCAAGTTATTTACTCAAGCTCACTACGACATATCTACCTGGCGTCGAAGTTGACAAAGCATTTTCACAGCCCTGGCACTAAACGCAGGAATTGAAAAGCCTATTCAATAGACACTTGTCCTGACTTTATCCAGCTAGATCTCACAACATAAGCATCTGCGGAAATTAGAATTCCATCCCAAATGGTGGCGATGCCTTTGAGCTATCTAATTCAGCATAAAGTAAAACTTTGCTAAACACGCAATGGATCTAAGACTGTCGAGTCGGCGAATAATTTATTTTGCCTCCAGCCTTTGACGTGCTTCTCCTTACACTGAGAATTTACGCTATAACGATTTCTCAAATCCAACTGGAAGCCGTAGAGCTTATTGGTAGGTACAATGTAGTTGGTTTGGTAGTTGACGGTGGAGTTGAGATTGGGAGAATTGTATGGCTCGAGGCCTTACTTTTGACTATGTCTGTCATATTGAAAAGAGAGGCAGCTAATGGAAATTCCGGGTATTCCAATAAACGAGACGAGACGATCTTTTATGGTAACTCATGGATGCAAATGTTTCGCTCAGACTCTCACTATGTATTTGTCGAGTCTTAAAACTTCACGTGAAGTTAAAATAACAAAAGCAAGCCAAGCAACGAACAAGGGAAAGCTCTTTCTCTCGAGTTCCACTAACAGGACGAGGCTTTTGTGAAACTGTAAAAATAAATGTTTGTGTAGAGAAGCCACCTGAAGTCTCCGATTATATTGTATCACCTTCCAATTTGGGTCAGTGTGAAAGCATGTCGGATATCGAATCAAAAATCACGCACTCAGCAAGCGCGTGGATGCGTGCTTTATTACAACGAACTTAGGTATTTCTAATCACGTTTTCCACAGTAGCCGCCATATGAAGTTTAAATCGTACAATTTGAAGGGTGGAATACATATAATTTAGCTTTAAAAACCGAAAATCTCTGTCTTTCAACGTGCGGTTGTAATTAAACATTCTTCCCACGTTCAAGCAATCTTACGCTATTCGACGCAAACAATGCAAGCCCATATACAAAATTTCGCGAATGAACAACAAAATATAGGTAAACATATGAAGTCCCCCCCCACCAAATTGCGAGCTGAATCATCAACTCCCCCGAACAAGAAATAGAAGTACGGTATGGGTTATGAATATGTGCAGTAGGTACCAACCACAAGAAAAGAGATAAAGCAGAAACCCGAAATTAGATTCTGACTCCGAGGTTTTTATTAGAATTATCTAGAAATGAAGATATCTAGAAAGCCATGGCAAAGCGATCGTGACAAGGAAGTTTGTTCCACGTGCCATAATTATTCCTGTCTTCTATTTGTACTCCCACTCTTTAGCCAGAAATACATTAGTGTTAGATGTTAGGCAATCGGGAGTACGAGGTTATGTACTAACAGGTCATGTGTCGTCGCCGGTCAGACAGTGTAAAAGAAAACGCATCTTTGACTCCTGACAGTTGACAATTTGGCAAATAGAGACGGGTGCAGAGTAAAACTCTTGAGCCATTCATTGGGACACAAGAGTGGTTCCTGGAGGTAAGTCAGGAGGATCTTGTTTTTCATTTCCTGGCACTCCTGATCCTGACATCTCATACTTCATAAATAGTCTCCCTTCTAGTCACCCCTGTCAACTTTTCTCCTTTCCAAAGCCCACACGTCGCCTGCCATGCCATCATCCAGGCGGAGCACCGCAGGCCCAAGATAAGAGGTTTAAAATAGACTCAATGTCGTCTTCCGCTAATGAATCCGCTTCACTTCACTCCGACAAGTTCACACTTCTTTGGGAAAGAACATGGCCCAAGTTCTTAATGCGTAATAACTTTTGAAAAGCTTCGGTGTGCCATGATTCCTGTTTACAGTTTACATCTCGGAAAATCCCTTCTCGTGTTTTTCACACTTGTCGTGTCAAGTTTATAGAATCACCGGAAAAGATATCAAATATTTTGTAGAAAACCGGGAAAATATTGAACTAAACTCGAAAATGCACTAGATCTCTGGTGCCGTTCCACTTACAACTAATATTAACACTATAAAAACTTACATAACGATGGAGCCAAGTAGTACTACGTCAAGTAGTCAACATTCATGTTCCATGTTCAAAATCACGAGTGGATTTTATGTAGTAGAGTAGTATACTGATGCGCTCCAGTAAAATATCGGATCAGGAAGTTAATGAACTGAGCAGAGTATAAAATGGATGCATGGAGCTTGTTACTTGAATGATGATCTGGAGATGAAGGCTCTTGATGGGCCATATACCAAAAGCCAAATTTACGCTTAGATGCATTTACATAGCCCTTTAGTAAAATATTTATTTATAGATACTTTTGCGTAGGTGTGCCATACAGATATTCGAGATGATTGGGAATTGGGATGAAGAAAAGTGGAAATACAAACAGAAGAGTGAAGACACTGAATAGGATACAGTGTCGCCGAACAGGAAACACAAATAATTTCGAAGGAAGTTTTATGGAAAGTATTATACAGATAATGTAATTTGCGGTATTATTCTTTTAAACCGGAACGTAGACGCTGAATAGCGGAGTATCTACATGATGAAACTCAATAAAACGAAAAAGACATGAGTCCACTATCCTGAAACAATATCGCACACACCATTATAAAATACTAGGTAATGAAAATAACTTCGGATTAGATGGTCTTAAGAAACACGCTAGTTGGAAACCAGCATGTGGCTAACACTTGAGGAAACCCTAGGCGCGTTTGAGGAGCGGAACACTACGGAAAAACTCAAGTGATCTCAAAATAGTAGCAAAGAGCACAGGTAGTTTATGGCTTAATCGTGCCCACGCCTTCTAACACGGCAGCGGCATGTTCTGCCTCCCAGACATACATACCTACTAAAATCCCTGGAACTCTGTCTAGGTCGGGATGAATAAAGTTGAGTCGTAAAAGCAAACCATTATGTTGACAGAGAGCAACCCGCCGCGGCTGACGCTGACTCGATGCTGGGAATATAAAATTGTTTCATTAAGAAACTCCCTTAGCTTTACGTCCTAGGACTAAAAATCATTATCTCAAGCTTCACCTTCTTCAACGTAAGGAAATCTAGAGAGGTTCGGAAACAATTTTCTTAAGAACTCAAACAGTAGAATTTAATTAAACATTACAATAGACGCCTTCAATTTTATACTCTTCCGGCTAACATAGAAGTTATTCTTAGAAAATACTTCCAGGTGCGGAGTTTCTGGGATGATTTATTTTCTTGATTACTGTTCGGGTCCAATTAGGACTCGGCTGAAGAAATACGTAGTAGAATTCATCTCGGCGTGCACAAAAGACAAACCTCGCACGTATTTAGTATAAGCCGCTTAGAAGTTATTATACAAAAGACTGGAACGTTGTCGTCGTCGTTTGCGCGAGTGCTCTTTAGCCTGTGAACTGTAATATTAATATTGGCTCAAGTACTGGGTAGCTCTATGCGGCTGTTTTAATGCGAGCACATTTAGTGGAAGCAGTTGAGTCATCTGTAATTACAACCTATTCAAAGTTGAGAAGAACTCATACTCATACCCAGAATCATCTTCACCACGTCCTTACATAATGATAATGCTTAACTATATTTCATGTTTTCAATTTAATGCTCTTTAGTGCATATTTGGAATTCTATGTTAGATCTGTCAATTCCTTTGTGCCCGCAGACTCGGTTATTTCAAACCTATATAATATAATCCCTCTATACATTTTCGGAACGGGTAATTTAAAACCGCATTTCAGAAAGCGAAGTAGGCTTCTATGGAAGTAAGTACCGACGATTTCGGAGTTCTTATAGCGTCTTTTACGGCTGTCTTGCGTTAAAGATAACGCCATTATAACACATTTCACAAGTTTCGGGTGGGGATGTAAATGCACTGGCCCGTCTGTATATACCGTAAAGTTTCACATATCTGTCTTAGCTTACAAGCTAAGAGCTCGACGTCTGATGTCTGTTTCGTATTTTTAAAGTGCGTTATTGTTCTTACTCTCAAGATCTGTTCATATCAACGCCACCCAAGTCAATCATTTCGCGCGAGTATAACGAGAAGAGTAGGTACTAATAAAATACTAATGTCTGTGACAAAAACGACACATCCATCCTAGGCAAAAATTAACATCGCAAAGGCAGATTGACGACGCTTTATGTTGAGCACTTTACACGTTTGTTTATAGTGACATCGGGTTCGTGGTAAATATACATTCGAAAATTACATAGTTACAAGTTACACCAAGGGAATATTTACCTACGTCTCACACTCACAATCGAAATGCCCTATCAATCAGGAATCTAGCTTTCAACTCATTGTGCAATCTGTCATCTTTACTTTAAAATTGTAACGCGTAATCCGAGCATAGAGGTATGATTCTGTTATTAGTAGACTAGAGTGGCACTATTGAGAAATCCGGAAATTTTCTTGTTTAAGGTACTTTAAGCCATGCAACGTTCAGCGCGTATCCCATAACAACATGCAGAATTGGCACATTTATACA
>JAQFYT010001231.1:0-17668 GCA_034694925.1 Ceratophysella denticulata
TGGCAGTAAATTTGATTTTAGTCAGGTTAGGTTAGGTTAAAACGTTAACGGACGAGATTGATCCGTTCAACAGGTTAGGTTAGATTTTTTAAATACCCAAATGACCAACAACTAACCTAACCTTTGGAATTATAGACCAATTTGACTTATTGCACCATTCCATTTCCTATTGCAAAAGTCTTCTTTTGATGGCATATTCTATTTTTTCATGGCATCGAAAAATGCCACCCATATGCAAATATGGTATTCTTGATAGGTGGTTGAAGGTCCGGCTCAAAAGGAACGACCTGTGTGGTAAGCTGAAAATGGAAAATTGAGTCTCCGAGTTCACACAATAAAGTTATGATCTAAAATCGTGAATATTTCACATTAATTTAGGGATAACCAAATAGAATTCCTGCTATCATGTATAGCGATGTCAGTTGGACTTGGAAATGTTTGGAGATTCCCATTCACCGCTTATGAGAACGGCGGCGGAGCTTTCCTTGTACCCTATTTAATTGTCCTTTTAGGAATTGGAAAACCCCTTTACTACTTGGAAATGTCACTTGGTAAACCACTTTTTACAGTAGATAGTCAAACAGTCTTGTGTGTTTACCGCAATAATAATTTAAAAAAATATTTTTCTAAACAGGTCAATTCTCAAGCTATGGACAAGTAAAAGTCTGGAAATTGTCACCTGTTTTTAAAGGTAATCTTTGAATGCATGGCACAGACAGATGTTGACATGATACATGACGATAACGTTAAAACTAAAGGTGTTGACAATTTTTGTAGGAATTGGATTTGGTGCTATGCTTGGAACTGCATGTGTCGTAAGTTTGTAATATATTTGCAATGAATTGTACGTGATCAAATTCACGAATTCATGGAAATACTTAAGATCTTATGTATGTATTTGAATAGGTGAGCTACTACACATCTCTTATGGCACTGACAATCTACTACTTCATAGCGTCATTCAGCTCCACACTACCATGGTCCATCTGTGACGAGAATTGGGAAGGTGTCGTTTGTAATGAGAACTTAACGGGTGTCGTCAATGAGAGCAAAAGTTTACCGGAATTGTATTACGAGTACGTTAAATATTATTTTTAATTTAATTGGCACATTTTAGTGAATACTAATTGTGAAACTTTTTTTAAAAATATCAGAAAAACTGTTTTTCCACAATACCCGAATTTGGACAATGGAATTGGAGCTCCTGAATGGCGTTTGACATTATGCCTGTTGGCCTCTTGGGTTGTTATCTTGCTCTCATTAATCAAAGGGGTCAAGAGTTCTGGAAAAGTGGCATATTTTACAGCTATATTTCCGTACGTTGTTTTGTTCATCCTTTTGATTCGGGGTGCGACACTTCAAGGTGCCTGGGGAGGAATCAAGTATTTACTGGTATTCGACTGGAGAGATCTTCTCGAAGCCAAGGTAAGCGTAGGTAGCAGCTAAAATTTAGACAACTGCGCCTTGAACGACTAATTTAAAAAATGCCGCTGTTAGCACAAAATGGCGGCAAAGTGAAATAAATAAAGCTTAATAACAACTTGTTATTTCAATAGATCTGGTTCGCAGCTGTAACGCAATGCTTCTTCTCGTTAACAACTGGATTCGGTCCGATTATCATGTTTTCATCTTATAACCCATTTCGGCACAACGTTCATCGGTAAATATACCACATATCTTCAGGTTTTATCGGAAACAATAGGGTCGTCTTAACAGCTTTTCATTAATTTTTTTCATCAGTGACGCCTGGATCATCAGCATTATGGATACCCTGACCTCCCTCCTGGCTTCTTTCACGATATTCGCCATCTTAGGTCATTTGGCTCATATTTCGAACACCCCAGTTGAAAACGTACTTAAAAGTGGTGGACCAAGCTTGGCCTTCATTTCATATCCTGATGCTATCGGAAAATTTGGTCCAGGGTTGTCACAATTCTTCGCCGTTTTGTTCTTCCTCATGCTTTTCACGCTTGGAGTTGGATCCGCTACATCTTTGACCGGAGGAATCATCACAATCATCCATGACGAATTCCCAAGGGTCAAGAAGTCTTACGTGACAATCGCTGTGTGTGCTTGTGGATTCCTGTCTGGATTGATTTATGTTACGCCGGTAAAGATACTTCAAAGAAGGCGTCAGTAAACGTTTTCGCGCGATTTTTGAATTTGTTTCTAATTTACCGTTCATTATTTAACAGGGGGGTCAATTCATGCTGACCCTAGTGGACAATTTTGGGTCTTCCTTTGTCATTTACATAATGGTCGTATTTGAGGTCATTGCTGTATCCTGGTTCTATGGTTTGAGCAATATTAGCCGAGATATTGAATTTATGATTGGCCGCCCGGTTGGCTGGTATTGGAAATTTTGCTGGGGTCTCTTCATTCCTGTTTTCCTGACACTTATTCTGGCTTACACTTTCGCTACTTGGACAAATCCGAAGCATAATGGTGTTGATTTCCCAGCATCGGCAATGAGTACGTTGGAAAAATATATTTCGGATATATTTCATATAACTCATTTTCGTACATATTAATTAAAACACATTTGATTTATGTTTGATACAGTTGCTGGCTGGGTTCTGCTAAGTGCCATTGTACTGATGATTCCAATCTGTGCCGTACATACGATTTTTACTCGCAAGGCTGACACGCTATGGGGCGTAAGTTTGGAAAATATAAAAAATTGAGTGAAATTATTGCATTTAAATTAAAAATACTATAATCCATGACCTTAAAATCTAGAAAATCCAAGAGGCCTTTCGTCCAGCCCGAGATTGGGGTCCAAAAGACGCAGAAATTCGTGAAGAATGGCTAGCTCAACCACCGCATCCTCGCACAGCTGAACTCATCAAGAGAAATTTCCAGAAACTCCGTTCTAAAGTTCGCGGAAGTACGTAAACGGAAAAGTATTCTCTGGAAGTACTAAAGAAGGAACTTTTCTTTCCTTTCACATTTTCCTTATCAAAGCTCGCAACCTATTTAATACTTAATAATATATTTATACGACTGATAATATTACACTTTGTAAAGTGTATTCACATGTTCAATATTATGTGCAACTATATGTATAGATACATGCAAAGGTGCACGAGGAAAGAATGTTAGTTGTGACAATGAAAAAATGTATCTGTTCAATTTTATGTTTTGTGTACTTAAATGTTATAACCCGTCGTATTAGAACATCACTGGAAAAGGTTGTTCTCGCCCTATGGTATTTCTCTGTTCGTTAATGTGTACATAAGAAACCGTAAAATAGACGATAATCGCTTTGTTAGCCAGTTACGACAAACTTGTTATTATATATTCAAAATTCAAACAAACTAGAATTATGAATAAAGTAAAGAAAACTTCTAAAATGTTTGCTTGTGCTCTTCGAGTAATAAATGGATTCAAGGAGAAAAATCAAGCCAACCTGTATGATTTACGGTTTAGGTGCGCTACATTATATTAAACAATGCTTTTTTCATAACAATTTTCAACAGTAACAGTAGGTATTGTAAATACATACCGAGATTAATGAAACATTTTATTTAGTTTAAATAATTCAAAATTCTAATACCACACTGCCAACGCACTAGTACTTCAAACTTTTCTTGCTTTTGTCCTCCAAAGATTTCTTAAGCTTTTTTGCAGTCTCGACGTCCTTCACGGTCAATTTGAAATCAATCGGTTTATCATAGCCCATAAAACGTCCATAGTGTGAGATATCAATAAATGCCGTATCAGCCAGAAACAAAGGAATCTTCTTATTGTCCTGTTTGACTAGAATTGTTGTAAATGGACCAGGAATCTCGGGTACAATTACGTCTTCTACTTTGAATTTTAGCTGAAATGAAAAATAATCTGACATGATTGTCTCAAAAATGACAACAAAACCAAAGCTTCATTATAGTAGTACCCACCTCATTCGTTCGTAAAAAGAATGAATAGGTCATTGCAGTATAAACATCATTCTTGGGGTCATGTGTCATATCCGTCACGTAACGTTTGGCCAAGTAATGGATGAGGAAAGGCGTGACGTAGGTAAAGAACCCGACCATTCCTAGGGCAGCAACAAGAGCACCCAAAGACTCTGTACCCAGTCTTTCAATAATAACAGGTTGCATTGCCAAGCCCATGGCTGATGTTGTTAAGGAGAATAACTTGACACTTTTGAGTTGAGCCTTGAGAATTCCTTCGTAAATTACAACAGGTTGACCTGATTTAGGATCTGAATTTGAACTCTGGACATTAGCAGTTTCTTTCTGAAATAAAAGAAATATGACAAGCCATAATTAGCATCTTACAATTTTTGGCAAATGGTTCTGGGCATGGATACATATTTAGCATTTGCAAATCATTACAGTAAGTATCATAATATTAGCTTGCCTTCGTCGGCGCTGGATGGACTGACACAGAGTACTGAGCAGTTGACATGAGGCTAGGTAACCGGAAGCCTGGAACTGATGTAAGTGACCGCAATCCGAAAGTGACACAATGTTGACCACTTCGCCGATTTAAAACTTCTGGTAAGAAGATAAATCTGGATGCAGAGATGAGTTTCGTTCGAAGTGACATTGTAAATAATTAAATATAATCCTATTACTTCTAACTCCAATCGAGCTTTTTTTTGAAAACAATTAGCAACAAAACAACAAAGTTATCCGTAATCAAAAATTAAAATTTAAGAATCCACATGTACCCAAAATTTTAAAAGTGCAGACTTCCCTCGCATTTCTCTTCGCAATATGTTAACTTTTTTTACAGTATGCAATCTTTACTTTGCCATTTGTCTGTCTGTTCGTGTGTCCTTACATTTGCAATGTTATGTTCTGATGATAAACTCCGAAATTCCTAAACACTTACTTATTTAAATTTAATTTCACGTAATCATTACTGGTAGTAATTAGGAATTTGAATCTGAACCCAACAGTCTGTAACATACGCCCTATGGAACAATATTTGTTGAGCGAATTCAAGGCATATATGTATCTTAAATTCCAATCATTGGGTTGTTTCTATGTCCATTATGAAAATATTTAACTGGCTTTGGACTCATTTGGGTTTAACAAAAAAAACCTTTAGCTAGTTCAGGTTTCTTAAATACACTTCCGACGCCCGATACAATGTCGGTCAAGTCTACACCAAAAGGTCGGATGTCAACATTTGCCTGACAAAAATCGTCGACATGCGAACTCAGGGTGTCAGTGTGGTGTGTTGTTAATGCTTTGACACCTAAAACTGATGTCAATGTCCGCGTGTCCCGAACATATTCGTCACCTAAGCGGCAAAGGGATCATCCGACACGACACTAATTGTATACCTGTAAAGTGTCGGTTCCACTCCGTACTTTCTCCCTCGCCCTCTTGACCCATGTGAATCTGAAACATAATTGGGAGTGGGCATTAAGTGACACAGCTTGTCCTCTCCAAATTTTATTCGCAAAGCATGTAAGTACACCCATCATATGTGTCCATGCTTATTTATTTTATTTACTTATCATTACATTAAATTCCTAATCAGTATATCTGAGCCTCCCCTGCCTGCCTGCCTGCGTCCCGTCCGGTAAACAAATCTGTCAACAAAGTAGTGTACACCGGCACGTTGACATGCAAACACTGACACAAGTGTACCTAGGTGAGAGGGTGGGTTTTGAAATACTACTAGAGGAATTAATGCGGACAAAGAAGTTTTGTCGTCTGTTGACAATATTACGCAACAACGTGACGGGCCATGGTTGCCTTGGTCGCGAAGGCTAGATTATTTTATTTAACCAATCAAGATCACACATAAATAAACACAATAGCTTGGAACAATCCATGAACGAGATGGAATGCTTAAGTTAGACCATCCAGCATCTTCATGAATTTGAACTCTATTAAATTTTTAGAATGAATTACTGTATATTTCATAGATTAATTAAATATATTTATCAATTTTGGAAATGTAAAATGGTAAAGCTGAATGGTTTCCGCCCCCTAGTCGAACTCAATATCTATACTTTGCATCGATCGTATATTTGACGCACAAATTAATTTTTGGAAAATATATAAACGCGAGAAAATATAATCGTGTAGGTAGGTATTGAGAAATGGAATTCCGCACTATGTCTGAAATAGCAGTAAATATGTATTAGTTATGGTTATGTTAGGTTAAAACGTTGGCAGACGAGATTGATTCATTCTACAGGTTAGGTTAGGTTTTTGAAACACATTCATGACCAACAACTAACCTAACCTAAACAATTATAGATACATTTTTCTTAGTGTGGAATTTCAATTCTCAATGCAAAATTCTATGTATGTTTTCTGTGCACATTTTATTTTCTCAATGTTTTGAAAAATGCCACCATGCTGTGAATATGCTTTATTTTAAACGCAGGATTGATGATATCAGTGTTTTATATTTCAGGCGGATCGGGTAAGTTGCTAGTGAAGGCCTTCTGCGCCTGAGACTCGAAGGGTGACGGTGGTGGTGGTATGGAGGCCCCTCCTGTTTACTAAACTATTTCATTCTTTTCGGATGATTGCTGCCTTTGAATTTCCCAGAAGGTTCACGAGTCAAGCTCCCACTTCATTCATTCCCTCATTCATTCACACACGGTCCTCCGACTTGTCAGCCTCTCTCTCTGCTGCGCTGTCTGCCTGTCACTCGTGACGTTCGTTCTCAGTTGTCAGTGTGCCCTGACCTCCAGGTCACAGGTCAAACCCACCACCCTCACACCCCGCTCCAATCCGGCCTCGAGCATGGAATAACATCTGGACTTACACACATCCATCCCGCAGGGAAGCAGGATCAGCCATCAGCTGCACCACCAAAATTCCAGAAACTGTTGACTGTGGATTGCAGATTGGCTAAAATTAGTTGTTAGTGTGACATTCATACTTGCAAATCTCAGGTAAGGTTTACGATTTGATTAACAATTAACTGCCTAATTTCAATTTATATCAATAATGGTTACCCAGTCCCAGCCATGAAGCGATGATCGACTCATTTGTCATTGTCAATTGTGCGTATTGTGCATTTGAGTTTGTCCAGCCACCAGCGTACATAGATTTCGCAGCGTATCTAGTATTGCTCCAAACGTCATATTCATATTGTGTATTGATTGAACCTACAACTTACGATTCATAGCCGGTTTTTGTATTCATATAAATAAGTGTTTGTGGTTAATGTTAGGCAATGGCAATAGGCAATGACAATGGACAATGATCAATGATATTACAGTGGTAGAAATGAGTCACGCAACTGAATTGTTGTCAATTCATCAGTTGTCCACGTTTTTGTTTATTTTAGCGGGTATTGCACCTGAACTGAAACTAACTTTGGTTCAGTGCTTTATGCTAATCCTAATAACATACGTTCATTCATGATTATTGAGCAAGGTTAGGGTTAGGATGTTCAATGTTGTGCTGGCAAACTTCCAGGATTACTGCGAATGACGTGCACATAGATCGTAGAAATAGAACTTTCCGATGTGATGCTGTTAATCGCCCGAACCCGAAAAAAATTTCTCATTCAGTCATTCACTTTCACTTGTATTCCTATTTCGTATCTCATGAATGAATTTGTAATTTTGAGTGTATTCAGAATTCGGGGTTCTTTCATCTGAAGTTGCTGTGCTGGGCACTGGGCACTTTCTTTATGAACCGTCTCTTACCCAATGTCAAAATAGTAGCGTTAGGTTATCTAGTTGTTTTTGACCGAATAACGCTCGAATATCGATTGTATATTTATTTATGAAAGCTGTATAATTGTTGAGATACGCCTATTTGCGCTGTGTTGGACTGGTAATTGGTGATCCCTGTTCTACAGTTATTCTGTTTTGTACTAGTTTATTCCATTCCATTAAGTACAATGCAAACAACCCGATATCCCAATTAGGGCTGCCGTGGTTTGGTGCGGTTCGATTCTTCATAGAACCGGAACCAAACCGGACCTTGGCCTTTGGAATCGGAACCGAAACGTAATTTTTTGTTGGAGCTGGAACCGAACCGCACCGCACCGGAACCGAACCGGAACCGTACTAATAAAAAATAAGATTTATTTTTTCATTTCAATATTTTCATTTTTATTCATTCATCCATCTGTCCGATGTTTCTGTTTAACACTTAATCACATTTTCTCTAGAAACTTCATTGGTCCTTGGTCCTAAGCAGGTTTTTGTAGTTATATTTTATTTGACTGACCGGAGGAGCATGAGCAGGATACAAGGAAGGAACATATCGGTTTAGTATACTTATCTAATTATGTCCTGTGATTCGTGCGTCGTCGCGTCGTGTTATTGTTGTACCTTATGTTGATAGATGTGCCCATAATTTCTACTCAAGCAGCGACACGCGAAAACGTGTCAATGTCAAGGTTAGTCTCGACAGGGATGCAGGGTAAGAGCAGCGATTTTAAGTTTTTTGAATATTGAAGATTTGTCCAGTTTCTGGGTGGTCTCTAGCTCGTGCGCAATATTTATATCTGTAAATGTAAACACTCTTACATAACTGTAGTAGTATGCAAATGCAAGTAAAATCTAAACATTGCAGAAGTAGAAGTACCAAGTACCTAACGGAATGCTGTTATTGTGATTGCCGATGGCGCATGACAAGGTCATTTCGACGTATCACAGAATTTCTTAGGAAATTGCCGAAGTCATGAAACGATATACTTAATTTTTTCCAGTCCATATCCCATATTTTATGTACTAAATCAACACAAGGCAGACATATCGGGACTGCTCAAAGGTGAAAAAATGTCGGCATTATTTTGTGTAACGTACTAATTATGACAATCGAGTAAAAATTCGTGAATAATTAAACAAAGAGTTCCTTTCCCCAAATCTCACATCTTGAACGGCACTCGTATGTATGTATATTCGATTCAGTCATATTCTTGTTCCATGGGCAGCATATCTAGTATGTGCACAGTCTGTCTTAAATAAAAAAAATAGTTTAGCGTTTTAGGTACCCATAGGGCCATAATCTTGGCATTCTTCTGCGTCTATCTCAAACTGGAGCCTAACTATTTCCAAGAAATTCGTTACGTCAGTCACTATGATGTAGAAGTAGCTAGCTAAAGCAGACACGTTTCAGGATCTCTAAATGTAAACCCACTAATCAAGTTTTATAAAGCAAAGTAGTGTTGGGAACCTGAAGCGAGGCATCGTGCATGTATGTGATGCACACATATGAAAGTTGTATGTTGAATTTGTTTATAGTATGCATAATACATAATACTAATACATTATATACAATACGGAATGCAGCGTGCCAGTGCCCAATCATTTGAAAAATATCCGGCTTTGATTTTCCGTGAACTGACCATCGAAGGATTAATTGTATTGTAGCGGCAAAATGAGTACAAAGCATAACCAAACCAAACCAAACCAATTATATATCAAATACTGCTAAACGGTCTATTATTTTATTGATTTATCTGCTTTTTGAATTCGCATTTCGAATCTGGTTCATTGCTGAGTAGGTGAGGTCGTATTTTGAAAATCCCAAATATTTGCTTAATACGATGCACATAATACTCGAGTTCGTATCAATTACCTTGATACCGATACTATCAAAAATATCAAATAGCACATGTGTGTGTGGGCAAGCCTTCCCATTCATGAATTGCTAATTTTACACATTTTGAGTGGCCATGGCGTGGTGAGTAAGTTAGAAGTAAGTAGTAAAACTTGCTCTGCGTTCAGCGGAAACCTGCGGATTCATTATATATCTGTAAACTTTAACATGGATGATTAATACAGGAGTGTATTTCCAACCTGACTCACTTTTTTGTCGGACTTTGTTTGTACAGTACAGCGTACTGTGTGTGTACTGTAAGATCTCTGACGGAATATTTAATTTTTGCTATTTATTTTTGCTATTTATTTTTGCATGTATTTTATTAATGAGGAAATCCCTACTCTGAATAATGAATAAATAAACTTGTGCTCCTAGGATGAGCATATTTCTAGTTCTCTTGGTCTATGATTACATTTTTATTATTACGTAGAATTGAATGTAGAAGTCTGCTAAAGTCTTTGTTTTGGATTACGTAAGTAAGGCTGGTGTTACTTTTTACTACGGTCGTCTGTACTTGTACGAATTTATAGTTTTTGTTATACGTACAAAATGATTTTTATGTCAAATCGTCACACCCACGACACGCGTATAAGTTGATACTCTTGTGGTTTTGGTTTACTATACAATTAATATGAATATAGTATGCTTGTTCGGTAAATTCCTGATTCCTGATATGATATTCCGTTTATTTCCTTACACTTGGTCGTGCTGAGTTTGCCGGTATTGTCATTTGTTGGCTGTCTGAAATATCGTTTAAAAGCGGGTTAGAAGTTCTTAGTTCTTCGGTACTTTCACAGATGTGTACTAAAGTAATTGTTAAATAATTTTGACTGGTTCCAGTTTCAAGTGGAATTCTTAGTGTAATTGATACGAATTCCCAAGTAAAAGTCGACGAGAAAACGGCCAGGGGGGAGCTGAGTTGTAGCGTGTAACGGAAGTGCGATAACTCCACGTAACATACGAGAGACTGACAGTGATCTAGTCATTCCATTCATATGTAGTGTACCCGACCAGACAGACAGTTTTATTTCCAGATATTTTTTGTTTTAAGGCTATTCTCATGTTCGCCACTTTACCAAAAATTCCATTGTAGAAGTGTTTCCTATATAGTGAGGGGTGAAATTCAGCGATAGTCTGAAGAGAGAAGCCTTTTATGTAACTTAAAATTAGTATTATTATTACGAACTGGAAGAAATCGCGTTGCTCTGCAAAATCAAGATAATCGTGTATTACATCGGAGAAGCCATGAGAGTGTTTATGATGTATTCTTATTCTTGTGTGTCGTTTGTGTCGCGTGAATAATTTTTTGATTTATTTTCCATTCATTCGACACTATGTTGGACCTGGGATTCTGCCTTCAGTATCTATAAATAAATTGCGTTACGTTTAGAAACGTATCTAGGCAAGCCAGGTAAAGGTAACAAAACTAGTATGAATATGAATATGAATTGAATATGAAAGGTTCTCGCAGAAGGGTTGATAAGTTTTTACCAGGAAGGGAAGACTTTCCGGTTTTTGTCTCCTTTGGCTTTAGCTTATGTCAGTCAAGTTCAGGTTAGGTAAAGTTAAAAGTAAATATAGATATCGCATAGTTGATATTTTTACTGGTTGCAGCACAATGAATGATGGTGTGGCATGAATATTGTGACTTACCTGCCTGTTTGCATTAGATTTGATACAGCGGAAAAGTGAAGATAAGGATTAATTGTATAAGCGTTATTTTTAATTGCTTTTTGCTTGGTGATCAAAATAGTGCTGATTTTACGGACGTATTGAAGTCATAAATCAGTAAAATTTCTATTTCTGCTTCTTTCTATCATTTGAATTTGATGCAGTATTCAGCATCAGTTCGTATTTGAAGTTGGAATGAATGATGGATTTGGAAAGTATCTATATCTGAATTGAATCTGATACTTCACTGATACAGGATATGATGTTCCGGATGAGAAACTTATATTTTTAGAATCAGGTTTCAGTTTCATCTATTTGTAGTGTACAACATTACAAAGGCCTCATGGTCATTGTTCATTTCCAGCGAATTAGGGATTAGGGAGTGTTAGGTATATGAAGTTACATACCATTCATGCATGGCCAACAGCAACAGCGCATTCCTTACCAAAAACTGACCACCTAATTTGAAACGATGCAACGTGCAACGCTTGTAAAATTGATAAGTAACTGTACTTAATATTATTTGTATGGAAAATAATTCCCATGTACTCGTATTCAGTTATTCGAGTTGGAGGTCAGGGTTTGTTGCTCTAGCTGAGTATTTGGAAAACAAGAGCTTGCCTGTTTGCGTTTTGCGTTAGCGTCTATCGATGATCCATGACTTTTGCCTTGCCATGGGTCATCCTTTGTATACGTCGTCAGTCAGGTCAGGGGTCATGAATCAACGAATCTGCATTTTATGTTTCTGGCGAAAAGATTTTAAATTAGCTCTCATCTCATGAGAATTTACAATTGTATTGAACTTGAACCCGCTGAACCATCCTACTTAGGTTTGTAAATTACATGTGGACGTTCCACGTTCTGGAGTCTGTGGATATATTTATTTCGGTACCCAGGCATGCGCTACGTTTATGTATATCTGTTATTACACCATTACGTTACTTACTTGTGTAACTTGCCCCTGACTAATTCTTTTGAGTTTTTGACTTATTGTTATGTTAACCCATTGCAAATGAGCATCCGTTTCTCTTTTGTCTGAATCAATTCCGACAAAACCCCCCTCTGTAACTCTACTGAACTCAATTTATTTGGACTATGAGTCTTATGAGTACTTGACTTCCTGTATTTCGAAACCTCAAGTCTGACTCGTACAGATATTTTTATTTTCCCGTATGCTGCGCTGGACCGTGGATGGACCATGCATTATGTATTAAGTAGTAATTTAATTTTATTAGTTTGATTCCCACAGTCGTTCAGTGCGAAACGGAGACAGAATTTACTGAGTGGACGGATTCAGATTTAATAAAAAAAGGAATTAAAATTTAATAATTGCATTAAATTGCATCATTATCGTTATCATAAGTGCTGATCCAAAGAGAAAAGTGTTGGCCGAGGACGACCGTTGTAATTTTGTTACCCATTAAGTGCCAGTAATGGTCTAATAGTGCTTGAAATAACTGGCTGGGACTGAAATTCCGAGTACCTATTTTTTTCATAGATTGACAAGAGCAAACGTGCTAATTCTAAGAAGAACAGTGTGGAGGATCTCTGTATTGGGAATTCATATCAGTTTTATCTCCCCTCTCACGTAATATTCAATTTCACAATAATGTAATTTATGATTTCGGTAGAATTATTGTCATCTTGACTTGACATCCCGACTCGTTCCCACGAACATGGAGCTAGGCTGAGGGTTTCCATTTCCATGTACTAAATATTTGCAATATGTTAGGTACTATAGATTTTTACATGTCATATTCACATTAATCGGTAGGCCAAATCAATGCCTCATTTGATATTGGAGATCATCAGGTCATCTTAGGCTGAGAGTGAAGGTGTCTTTGAACCCATAAAACTATGAGTCGAATGTCGAATGGTTCATCATCGGTTGTTCCTGGTACCTATATCTATATCTGTAAGTATCACTTTTTATGAATTGGTTCTTGATACGACGAATATTTAATTAGGTTTAGTTAGTTGGAACTTGAAATAGGAGTCATGAGAGGTGTACCTATACCTAAGTAATCACTAATGTGTAATGCATTATGGTAATGCAGGGTAATGGGAGCCAGAACGAAGCACTAAAGAAATTTGATTCTAGAACATTGCTCTTTCCGGATGTACAGGGTTAAAGATTTGAATGAAGGAATTAGCTGGCCCAGAAACTAAATCGTGGTCGTTGACATAGATTGACAGCGGTCATCGACCTGTTGCCCTTAGCGTCTAGCTCTGAGCGAGTATCTAGCAGCAGCTGGATCTTCCTTCCTTGCTGTCACTGTCGCTGTCGTCGGTTTTAGCTTCTGTCTCGAGATAGTGAAGGAACGTGTGAGTCCGTGGTGTCATAGGTTAGGTTAGGTAAGTAATGTTTTTTGAATTCAAGTACTTACAAATAAAATCGCTGGAATAGCGCTGCAGTAGTTTGGGAGTTGGTTATACACTATTTTTAGGTCCAACCGCGAACCAGGAGGAAGGAGGATGAACAGCCTCCATATGTTACTGTTTGACCCTTCCACTTTTGAAAAAGTTGTTCGGATAAATGTTCATAATTCCGATATTTCCAACAACTTTAATTTAATTTTGAATTTCACGGTTTGATTTTCGGCCAAATTAAGTTAAAAGGTAAAGGTATGGAGGGCAATATCTCGGGTTTTCCTGATGGCAAGGCACTATAGGTCATGGTCATGAGTTATGTCTCCGTCCCTCCCGGTCCCGGCTCACGGTAGGCCGCACACAAACATGACACAGGATAATTGTACAATAAGTGTACTTTTCCACAGTTTGAATTCGATCTGACTTTACTAAATCGACAAAGGGGCTTTTGCTTACTGTATCCATTATACGAATCTAATTAATTAGGTCGTTTGTCCATAGGTCACATGTATTCAATGGCAATTAGCATCATAATACTTACAAGAAAAATATTCCTTATCTATATTTTATCTTTCTTTCGAATATTTCTATGAAGTAGGTACATACGTACAAATGTCATCGTAGTAATCCATCGCAATCAGTAATCTAGCGCAATTTTATGCAATGAAACCCAAAGACTCAGTGATAAGTTAACTGTTTCTAAGAATTGTATGAGGAATTTGTTCAGAATTTATCACTCTTCAAGATAGGAGCATTTGTTTTAATCAAAAAGCTATACGCTTTGCAATCTGCATAAGAATCCTGGCATGAGGATCCCAGCCAGTGCAGTGGCCGCTTCTAAACTGTTGTTCCAAAGCAAAAAGCCTTCTGATTTTCTGATAAAAACAAATGGTCCTATCTTAATGGGTGTTAAATTCTGAACGAATTTCTCATGCAATGCTATTAGGAAAAATTAGCTTATGGCTGAATGTTTGGGTTGAGTTGTATAACATTGCACTAGATTACTGGTTGCGATTTGCGATGGAATACTACGACGACATACTACACGACATGGGTAATGTTCTGTCGTATGTCTATGTTGTGCTTTCTTCCGTTTGGCTTCAAGTGAGTTCGAGCTTCCAGCTCCAGCTCCAGGTGTGATTACATTCCAAGTATTTGTTGAGATTGACGCCGTCGTTGAGGCTTGTTATTTTCATCATGCGTATATCCGTTTTCTTATTCTTTTGAATTTTTATAAGTTGCCATAAAGCATGGAAACTGTTTTTTCCTGACATCAAATTGAGAATGACGAGACCTTGGAACTAGAATTAGAATATACCTATACATACATAATTGTAGAATATTTCGACGGGCTCAAGTTTTATTTGAAGCATTGATTCAATTCTCAATAAGTCGCCGCCTTGAGTTTTGCTCGAGTTGCACATCAGAAATTGTTGTTTTGTTAGAATTCCATGGATTCCCATAAATTCTCCTAAAAAGCTAAAAAAATATTTCAGAATTCCAAATAAATAAATAAATCGATTTCATAAATATAACTCCTAGAAATATATACGGCTTGTTCTGCTTATTTGTTGTAAGTGCTTCGTTCCATGCCATGCAGTATGCAGTTATATTGAATATTTTAGTGCTGGACGAGAAATTGCACTGGGCTTGAGTTGAATTGCTGAATTGCTTCGTGACTCGTGACGTGATTATCTAGTGTGCATATTATGTATAATATTTATACTTTAGAACTTTCTTAGGTAGTTGTTCATGTAAATAATGCATTTTGTAATCATCAATTTACTTTAACCAGGCCAGGAGGTGTTACGGAATGCATAAAATAGAAGCAGAGCTGAGTTATGAATTTAGTACTGTATCTGAATGTTCTTGAGTAGACAATTGAGATGCAAGGTACAGCAATTTCCCTGCTGTCCTGTCGGCTCGGACTGTCGCGTGTCATAATCTGTATAGAGTCGTATTGATTATTTCCTTCTGGAACGAAGCGTGTAACGTAACGTCAACGTGGAACATAAAGGAAAGTATAATTAGGATTTCCGTCCGAAGCCCTAGTAATTAAATTGAATGTATTTGCCTTTCGGTACGGTACCGCATTCGTTCCATGAGCTTGGTCAAAAGATATAACTCATTGGACTTTTGGTATTTCGTTTCAGGTTGGAAGTTGGAATAAGTAGTCTAATTCTTGTTTCTGGCCCGTGTTGCTAAGATGGACGAAACACTGAAGGAATTGAAGGAACAATTTATTGAAGTCGAAAAACATATTGGATGGAATGCTCTGTATAATGTAATGTGAATACTTAATTGATTCAATGAATTCGATTAAATATAATGCAATTTATAATTAATTTACTCTTTGTTTTTTAGTCAATCCGGGTCGAGTGTTTGCAGTACGAGTACCCTTGTAGTGAGGCGAAGGCCTCAGAGAACAAGCTGTTAAATCGGTACAGGGACGTGAGTCCATTTGATCACAGTCGGGTTATTTTACAAAATGGTCCATATATCAATGCAAGTTTGGTCAAGGTAAATTATTCTTTTTGTTTGAAATATAATATTTTACTAGAAGAAAGCTCTTGACAAACCCTTGAAACTTGAAATGTTTATAAATCTACCGTTGTACTGTTTTCTGTAGGTTGATATTGCGGATAGAAATTACATTCTGACTCAAGGAGCACTACCTCATACGTCTGGGCATTTTTGGTTGATGGTATGGGAGCAGAAATCTAGAGGCGTTCTTATGCTCAACAAAATTATTGAGAAAAATCAGGTAATTTTAATTATATATTTCCAAGATTTGGTGTATTGACGTGTTGCTAAAGATGAATAATTTGAGCTTCTGAGTACACGATATTGTTTTTCTTCGGACCGACCCGTGTGATTATAATATGATTCATATTTTATGTTAATTTAATGATCATGGTCATTGACTCATTGGTAATTTTCATATTTCGCAATTCAGTTATAATGTATGTAATATCGAAACTAAGACTTTTATTTGAAAATTTCCCTAATGATGAACCTTGCAGTTCATCTTGTTCGGTATGACGTGAGGTGACATAGACATAAAGTTGAGTGGATTTTTTCCTAATATTAAATTAACGTATAGGGAAGGTGACACACTTCCAAATGTGCCACGTATTTCAGCAGATAAGAACCGGCTAATGCCTGCATTTGTTTCTTATGTTCCCTGTTCCCCTAATTTCACAGAAATGAGTCTGGGAATTCCCCGATCTTGTTCTTATATGAAAATTACTTTAAGATTGACAGATTTCCGTTTTTCATAACGAAATAATGGGGCAACTACCTATGCTGTTGGCTGTGCATGTATTCACGACGCCCAGGTTTGAATAGATATTCATCAGCATGCCCAAATCATGGGTTTTCATGTTCCCTGGCGTTTTGACTGATTTCCGGTGGAAATTCCGAAAATCTTAATTCGGTAAAAAGTGGTTCTGCTCGATCTGTCAATTCTAACGCACTATAACGATTTTTATAATTTTGCATTGGTTTCGGGAAAATCGCGACAGTACTGGAACAGCCACATGCGGTCACACGAAGAGGAGTGGAAGGTACTCGACTTGTGGCTACAGATATGCTTTGGCTCTGCTTTCCTACGTCATCAGGCTATATTCGGATTCCGCGTGGTGGTTGACCAACAACTACTTTCATTATAAATATTTAATTTACAGATAAAATGTCATCAATATTGGCCCGTGGGTATCAAGAACGGTGGGAGTGACACGATGGACTATCAAGAAGTCGGGCTCAGGATTCATTTGAAATCTGAAGAGCCATGTCGTCATTTCATTATCCGAACTCTAGTGTAAGGGTTGACATATATAAAATACCTGATTATGAATGATGAGTGAGTTTATTTGCTGAACAAGAGCAATCACAATTTAGTTCACCGAGTTTCGGGTTTCTCATTAAGAGCAACCTAAAACGTTAGGACCTCAGTTCCAACTCTGATCGCCAGGTTTACGTAACCTTAATTAATTGCGGGCGAACGAGAATGTTCTAAATTATGGGTATCCTTCACTTTGTAGATATCACGTAGTAGGTCATATTACTTTTTATTTCAGCTT
>JAQFYT010001232.1:0-17661 GCA_034694925.1 Ceratophysella denticulata
TTAAACATCCATATTTCCAATCATTTTAGCATCTTCATATTGTCGGTCTACACTACACCCGTTTACACGGTTTATTTCCTGTTCCTACTTCGGCTTTGCCTCATTTTCGGCAGGAGGGCAAGTGCCCAGAGGTGATCCGGAATGTGTTGATACGATCTTTCTGACTCTGAAGGCAGCAGAAAGCGGAATAAGGGCAAGAGGCGAAGAAGTGGTACGCGGAAAAATAGAGATATTTGCAAACGTTTATGAATTGATCCTGTTTGCATTTGTATCGGCTCCAGACTCGACATAACGTTTTCATTGAGATAGCTCGTCTGTTTTGTAAACTCGCTGAATCTACAAAGCACTTCATTGGGCTTCTCCTACACTGCCAAGTTTTAAGGGTTTTGTTTGCTGATGTATGCAATGATATGCGTGATTAATTACTTAACGAAAAGCATATTTACATTGAAAATGCAAAATGCGTTCCAGTTGTTACTAACGAGATGACATGTGGCGAACTCGTCGCAATCTTCAGTGTTCAAACTTAGAAATTGTCTTACCTGGACGAAGGAATTTTGCCTATGACAACATACCAATTTTCCACGTTTCCATTTTGTGTTCTTTCTACGCATACGGGAGTGTGTGTCTGCAGGGTGGATTAATATAGGGATTTTGCAATTTGCACTCTTTCCTGTATCCTGCTCTGAGTTCGAGGAAAAAAGAATGGATTTAACATGAAGAGTTATGTTATTTTTTAGTTTTCTGATGGGCTTTCTCCACGCAAAGATAGGCTATTTTCTCCTCGCCTTTCCGTAGCAACCTGGGTACAGATAGATATACAGTACTCTGTATATCTCTCTTTTTAGACTTCTAACTAAACCCATGTGATGTCTACTCAGCACCTATTTGTAACAAAAACATTCTGGTTGGTCATTATTCGCAGAAGCATGAGGGCCTTTCCTCCAAATGAAAATTTATGATACGCCTTCTAACTCTTTCCCTGAGGTTCTCTTGAATAAAGAATAGGGCTCTTGTTTTGGATGCGAACTCAAGTGCAGAAAAAATAAATATAGAGAGGCACAGAGCGGGCAAGCAAATTGCAAACGAGAACTTACGTGGGCTGTAGAAATGTGTCCGTTACACGGCTTTACCTTGTTCAACTCCATTAGTAAACATTATCAGCCAGTCTCGTCAATTAGTCGAGGGAACTTGTTTAGACGGAAACGGAGCTACAGGTATTACTTCCAACTCGAGTTCTCTGTCAAGTTTGGTAATTCTAGGCTTCATGTATCCTGTCAACGCAATGTCTCTCTTTTCTTTGTCACCATCTGTAACGCGTTGGTTATAATATGGCAATAGGAAAGTTAACATTAGCTTCTGGTACTGGAATTTCTCATATATGTCTCGTATTCAGTAAAACATTGTATTATGACACATATTAACTGTATCTGATCTGTAAATTAAAGTTAAACGCATACCTATGCATTCTTGTATATACAATTAGTGCATGAAATATTAATTGCACAAGTTTCTGCCTGTTTTGATGCGAATTCGTAATATTTCTGGTATAAGTTCTGAAAAGTACACGTTCCATAAATTAGTCAGTTAAAAACACTTGTGACGAATTGACATGTCCAGTTTCATGGGCAGCCAAATGGTCAGGCTATTCCAAAAATTGTAAATCAAATAAGGTTTTGCCAATGAAATGACACTAAACCGAATGGGAAAGCTACTTTGTAGCCCAAAATGTAGCAAAGCCTTCCCGTCCAAGGCAATTAGCGTCATTAGGAAATCCTCCCCCGACTGCTGAAAGGGATTCTGACTCCAGCTCTAAAATACTGATCTAGAAATTTTGTTGACAGACAGCAATTCCGGGCCATATAATGTTGATGTAATTGTAAGCATGGAAAAAGTGCATGAGTGGCTACCTAACGGAGCGGAATGCTCAATTTGGGCAGAGGCATGAATTATCCTCAATGGTGCTCGCTCTCCCTCCTCGTTCCAGCAGAATATATGTACATACCCAAATAGAAGCCAGGAGATTAAAAGTCGAGAATTTCAAAGTAATCTGTCTCCAGTGATGATTTAAGTCTCGTTAAGCAGGGCGGGGTAGGCTCCTATTGATGTTTTTGTTAATATTTACGGCTGGGCTTTCCTATTCTTACTCAACAAAAGCCAACTTGGTGAAAATCACCGCCTCTCCCTTACTGCCTGACTAGTTCAAAAATCGCGGAATTTGTCCCTAATAAATTTAGCTCATGTCATTCTGGGTATTTAAATCTGCCATTGAAGAATACGAATCAGAAACTTTCAACCAGAAGGATTTCTATCTTTAGAATTTAGGATTATTATTGCAGTTTGCGAAATATGTTATTGGCGTTAAAAACCTAATGATGTCATGTATCAAGGTATCTCGAATAACCTTAACGTGATGTAAGTATCTGTGACCATCCGTATACGTAAAACGTCAGATCGAGCGACTTGACGCGGTGATGTTGTTTGACATTACGTTTAAGCCCAAATGTCCAGGAACTCAGATTCGGACTATGGAGAAAGGAGTTAGTCTAATATAATGCTTTTTATGGGAAGAAAGTTGTTTCTTTTATGGCATGGAAATGGCAGGCTGGGTCGGGCTGTGGTTTTGACCAGTCAGTAGAGCTTACATACGCGTAACCCGAACGTGTGGCTGGTGGAGTTTGTATTTGGTATTTTGTATTCCCTTTGTGGCGGGTTTGGAGGCTGACTGACACACCTCTAGCCCCCCAAAACCCTGTCTAAGTGATTGAATTGAATGAGAATGACCCCTATCTAGGTTTCTTTTTTCCCTTGACTGGACCTGTCATCAGCCCTGTGATGAATTGTCAATTTCTCCTACTTTTCCCCCTACCAAGTCCGTTTCTTCCTCGTCAGTCAAAAGCCCGGCACTGTGCCCGGTTCTGAATTTTTATGAAAAGAAACATTTTTCTTTGAAAAATGTAGAAACATGTCTTGATGAGAGTGAATGAGTGACTTGCTTGGACTTATCCATCAGGAAATCGATCCCGAAATGTGTCATGTCGACTCAGCTCTCCAGCTCTTTCAAACAACTTTCACTTAATTAAAATATAGTTCGATCCTATGTCTCCTCTTGTGCCCACTGACCAGAGACCCGTCAAAACTGCTATTTGCCTAATTGCACGGCTTTAATCCATACTTATAAATAGTACAATATCGCTCTGAGCAGAATTGCTAAAAAAAAAGCTAGCTCTGAAAAATAAATGAATGAAGTGGAAAGTAGCGTTGGAGGAAGAAACGAATTAAACTGAGTTTTACGGCTATATTTTTTTTTGTTTTTACAAGGCAGAAGTGCTCTGAGAGGCTACACATAGCTCAAACTGTAAACTATGCCTTTTATCCTTTTGTGAAAGTAGTAAAATGGAGGTTAAAAGTCTGAGAGTGAAAGAATGAGAGAAAGTTGGGAAATGGCCCGCAATTGAGAGCCTCTTTCTCCATTTCATAAGTTGTTGAACAAGAAATGTAATTTCATTGGAGACTACTAAAGTAAATTTAGAGGGAGTTGATCTGGTTTGTTACCCAATTATGTATTATGCAAGGAGCATCTTAATTCCAGGATTCACTATCAAAAGACGATGTGAGGACTCATATAGTTTATATACTTTGCTTGCAGACAATTCGTATTGTACAAATCGACTTCAAACCAATATTTTGTGTTAAAAATTTCATTAGTATTTTGTCGAAATCAATTAATAAGTACGCATATAATATTTTCAAACTTGAAAGACATTAACGGTAATTTCCTAATCCGAATCCAATTTTACGTCATAACGAAAGAGTCTTTGGTGTCATTGCTAATATAAGTCAAATTGTGTCAATTTGCACAAGTCGCAGTAACACTGACTGAATATCGTACTTTCAATTCGTATTTTCAGTGCTGGTTGATGTACCATGGCCTTTCGACGTACGAAACGAAAATAAATAATACCACGTAAACCCGATTCCATTTCCGAGATGTTGTAGTAAAAAATAGGTCAGGGCGCGGAATAGAGCAGGTGAGCAAAGAAGGTAAATTACTTTGGCTTTCTCTCCATTATTTTACAAAGCCCTCAGCCGGAACATGACTCTTCTATCTTCGACTCGAGCATATTTATCAATTTCGTGAGCACCGCAGAGGCTGGAAGGCTTTTGTGGAATTATTTGCCTGTTTACTTTTCTCCGAGGTATAATGCATTTATTATCCCGTTCGTGCTCTTCAGGGAAAGAACATTCCGCCTTTTAAGACACTTCCCATCTAGATGCAATGTTTACACTCACTTTTTATTCCTTAAAATCCAAAGTTACAAAACACTTCAACGGACTTGGAATACTTTGCGTTTATTTTAAAACAGAAATAATGCCTATAAAATTAAAATACCGTGGTTTACAAATAACGTATTCTATATGACTATGTATATTTGAAACACACGATGTGTAACGGAAATATGCAATAGATTCGAACGACATTTGCAAAAGATTCACACATTGCAAAAGTTCCGCTTAAATATTCTAACCTCATCAAATAGAATTGGCACGCAGACCCGTCCTATTGTACGCAGTATAGCAAGAGTATTTATACCTACCCAAAGAATTAGGGTGATAAACGGTGGTAAAGGGTTCGAGGCTCGACAAGGCGACAAAGCATAATGACAGCTGTTAGGACCTGGTTCTATTCTCATCCAATTATACCTGTAAATTAATTTCCTGGGCGTAATAGTGTTACGGGGGAAAGGAAGAAGTACCTCAGCTGCGTCTAGGTCTAAAGTCTCCGAAAGTTTTGTGGCCGTGAGCTCCTTGACTCTCGTCGCGGCGGCCTTTCTCTCCCACTCGGGTCTCATTAAGTGCGCGGTGAGTAAGATGAATTAAGGAGTGGTGAATGGAGACGTTTGTGAGTGGAGGAACTACTGACTCGTCGTCTCGGAATCAATCTTATTAGCTCCCCTTCTTCCCATGTAGTCCCGTTGTACACGTAGCTCCGAGGAACTAGAGCCAGAGAGAGTGAGACAATTTTAAGGAGTGGTTGTTTCTCAAAGTGGTGTGACTGAGTGTACAATTACGAGCATTGATGAGTGTCTTTGCTCATCGTTCCGTTGGCTGGGCTTTCTCCTTCCAGCCGCGCCTTTACACTAACTACACGCCTTGGCTCCGGGCTTTCTTCTTCCCTCGACTTGAGCGTGACACCCTGCCATTACGGAGAAAGGAGCTCCTTTTCCCCTTTCCCTTCCGCTAACCCCTGTCTACGTCCAGGGCCTTCATGACAAACGATCTGATTTTAAATGCAGAGTGAAAGCGCTAGCGGATTAGTGGCTTAGCCTGGATTGGTTGTCGAGGGGTTGGGAGAAATTGGGCAGTAATCCGTGGGTTCTGGGGGTCTTAGTTAAAATTGAAAATTGAAGGCAGATAGAAAGAAAGCAGGCAGAGTGTTAAATATTCGTTCGCATTTATTACATAATTTATTAACGATATCCGCAGCCGCAGTGGACAATACTGCATGGATTCTGCACTAAATCTGGGCTGGGAGGTGAAAACCAGGAAATCTTTCTCTTGAACACGCCACTGCCCACAAAATCCCAGAGTGCTGCCAGAACCCACTAGAGGATAATAGGCTCCAAACTGAAACAATTGATACTTTCTCTCCAGTAAATATTTGGGCTCTAGAATCCGAATGCATGTGAGCCTGAGCCCACATGCCCTTTGCATTGTTCCGAGCCCAAAGCTCCTTTGTCCCCGCCCGTGGAGAGTGTATGGCTGTACTTAATAATCCTAATGATTCCCCTCACCCGCCTGGTAATTCATGCCAATAGTTAACGAAGATAAATTGTTTTACACTTCCCGACTCCCCGGCCTTTTCCCCCGCTCCTCCACTCACCACTACCGTGAGCCCGTAATTATTTATTCACAACTTTTCGACGGCGGTGAGGCGGGATGCAGTGTGGTGAAGGCAGCGGAGTTCTCAGTACCGCCACTTCTCATACATACATCCCTGAATAATCCAAAACTTCAGTTTTTTTTGCCTTCCCAGTACTAGCCACTAGACCCATAGGTAGTTTCTCAGGCGTCTTCCTACTCTCTCTCTCTCTCTGACTCCTTTCTCCCAGAAATTCCATTATCATGTATTTAGTAGTCTTGTGTGAGTGTATGCACTCCACGTTGTCTGACGCCGTATCAAACTAATTCGTGTCGACTCGGCACACTCTTCTTTATTCATGTGGAGATAGACTTAATGAAATTTTCACGAGTCCAAACTACATGGGACTTGTCTAGGGCATGGGAATAGGGAGATGGGCTGGGAGAGGAGAAAGCGTGGAGGAGAACGGGGTTTTATATGATATGGATTCTAAGGCAAGGCTCGTTGGGCTGCTGAGGCTGGGGCGGAGGGAGGAACTGAAGGAGGCTTGTTGCGTTTAATGCCTGAACTTTAATTATTGATGCTCGGCGTTGTAATGAGTGGATGGAGAAAGCTCGAGATAGCCACTCTCCATTACAACATCACTTTATTCTTCCGCCCTCTCCTCCTTCTCTCGGAACGGTTCTATTATGAGCTTCTACAGGGAAACTGAGTCATTTGGCTTTAAAACGGCACGTCTGGGACTTGTGTCACTCTAAAGGAGGTTTACTCCGCTCTCTCCTCTCACTCTCTCTTTCTCTCTACCCAGCAGTCCAAAGGAAAGAAAAAAAATACGAAATAAGCCTTGCTTGCAGCGGCTTGAACCAGTCTAAGCTTCATCACTTTCCCCAACTATTTTAATACTCAATTTTTGCAGCTGTTTCGGAAAACTACGCGGCTAATAAATCCATATGAAGATATTTGCAATTCCCAATGCATTCGCTTTGTTCTACGACACAATCTTTGCATGAAAAATGCCAGCACCGCTATATCTATTGATGCAAATAACCACTTGGGATTACTTTAAGATTAGAGCTTCGATGAATTATTGGCATAGCGTTGTTGTATCAAGTTTTGCTTTTCTCAAGCATAAAATCGTTCACGCCAATACCGGTGTGTTACAGCAGATAAGGTGCTTAATTTTGTTAAGCTATGTAAAGGGTCAACTTTCAGTTGAGCATTGATCCATACCCAAAAGAATATCACGAAATATATGCATACAGGTCTCATACTACACCAAAAAATGAACTATATTGCATGGTTGAGTCGAATGTTTTGGCATATTCTCTGATTATCGTTCGGAATAGCATATTCAGGTAGAAGGACAGACGATACAGAAAATCCATATCTCATAGGACCCCTCTGGTGTAAACTACATACAGTGAGACAAGGGGAAAGAGTGAAAGAATCGATTCTCATCTTTTCCGTCATCATGATGACATTCGCATTTATTTCGAGTCATCTAAACTTTCCTCTTTTCCAGCTTCCCATTCTTGAAGAGTTGGGGTGAAAAAATAAAATAAAAAAAGAAGGAGGATTGGACACTTCGATTTACACTTGATCACGTTGAAGGGTGCAAAAAAGAGAGATTTCGATACAATTTTTACTTTTTTTATCCACTGTCCCCGTGACGAGTTCTAATGTCTTTGGTCCACTCCCGCAAGCGTCTCTTTTCTCTCACCCTGCTTCACTGCCTACTGCTTCTCTTTTCTGTCATCTCTCTATTACATTAGCTCCGCGCTCATGGGTTCAATTTCTCTATTAGGATAGGCAGTGGACGGGATGAGAGAGTTTTGGGTGTGGGTGGATGGGTGGGTGCGGTTCAATTTCCCATCACAAGTTCCAGGTTGGACGGAAATAAAATCTCGACAATTCGTGGCGGTGAAATTGATCGAAATTCAATAAAATGTAAGAAATAATCACTGATGAACGCCCCGATTCTAGAATTTACGGTCGAGGTAGTTGTCCTGAATGAAGAAATTTTTTAGTATTTGAAGGATCAAGAAGTTCTCAAATGTACTTGGAAGTTCTACTTGAATGAGTAGCCTACTTCAAGATGATCTAAGAAAATCCATTGAAGTGGCTATAAGCTTATACAATACACAATACAGCAACAAAAAAGACTGTAACAAAGCAGAAAACCCTCATATATGTTTGAAATTTTACATCACCCATCCATCATGCATTCAATCTCATTTGAGGACTCCTATCAACTACAAACAGTTTGTCAAAATGCACTTTGAATTCCCGGAGGAATGAATTCCGGAAAGACAATCTCCACCATCCTGTTTACATTTCCGCACTCCGGATTCAACTCCGTCAACTAAGCCAAGACCAGACTGAAATCTTCTTAAGTATCTTGATATTAAAATGACATTTTGGTTATCTGCATCGCTCGCTTCAGTGGTGATGCAGGCGATTGTTCTATATATTTATTCACATTCTCTGTTTTATCTGGGTCGTATTCAAATTTCAAATTCAAATGCACTCATTTTGATTCGCTTCATCATTCTGGCTCTTGTTTTTAATAAGCATGTCAAAAATGGTCTTTCAAGTTTGGGTGGCATGGATCCCGGAAATAGGGAGTTGTTTCATCTGGTTTTTGCTTAGTGATTTGTATTGTAAAATAAAATACACTATGGTTTTGCAACCTGTCAGGCTTAATTTCCGCTCCACACATCCCGTTACATTATCTAGAGTATAGGATTTCTAAGTACCACTGTTAGGTATGTTCTAGCAAAGTCTCGTCGTAAATTGCACAGTCTGCTCAGCCGGCAGGCATGTCGTATATCGAACCACCATGAACGTATATACAAAACGACGACGACCATTTACGTAATAAAATATATATAAATTATAGTTTCAATGGTGCGGTGTCAACGGTTGTATCATAATCTTGGGAGGTAGTTATCGTGATAAATTTTAAATTCACGATTCTGTTTGTGAGTCTTGTTCAGTTTGTTTACATTTTAACAAGAAAAAGAATGTCACCGTTGGATGGAGCATAGAATTTTGAATCATGTGATGGCAAGTGTGCTGGTCGTTTCTAGGATGTATATAAAATTCAAGTTTATTTATTGGAAATACTGATATTCTGGCTGCTCGATAAAGCAATATTAACTGCAATATATAAACTGCGTTTTGAATTTAAAGAGTACTGCTGTGCAGTAATATCTAGGTTACATTTCAACAGTCCTAACGGAAGTCAAGTATCTTAAGAACTTCATATGCCGCAAATTTGACGACAAACTCCAATTGCTGGAATTGTGCTAACATGCTCTAATTACTTCCCATTGAGCCTGAAATGGGTCTTCTCCAGCTGTGCATTTGATTTATATAAGAAAAGCTCTTAGTCACTTCCCGCATAAAGCCGGGTCTTAATGGGCGTGCTGAGTATTGTCCTGGAACCCTGTCTCACCGAGCAGAGAGAGAGAGGGAAGGAAACCCCAACACTTGAGAAGTGAAAGCTTTGGTGTCGGATAGAGAGAAGGAGCAGCCAGGAGTAGAAAAAATGTTGCATACTAATGCTTTGTTTTACTTTCCTCCGTGCCTTTCTCTTGAGTAAAGAGCCTTTTTCCTTCCTGATTTCCTCTCGTGAGAAGGATTTTGTGGGGGAAATGAGAATATGAAACATTCAATTCTGAAGTGAGATCGAACAGAGGAACCGCTGCCTTATTTAACGGAAGGAAAAAGAGACCCTCAGACAAAAACCCATTTCAGCCCTACCTACCCTGTCCCTGTCTCTCAATATGAATCTATGTTTATGTCGCGGCGGGGGCTGGTGGAGACACGCTTCCGTACAGGAGCCTCGAACACAATCCACATAGCATAGCTCACAGCCACTCTAAACGGAACAAGAAGTTATCACCCTGTTCCCCCTATCCTAGTGCATACCTTGCCCAGAAGGACGCTACTGGCTGGGCTTTCCATTTCTTTGTCGCTCCCCTGAAGTCAGTAATGATAATGAATTTGAGACGGGTTTTCTTTCTGGGAGAAAGAAGGGTGGTTTCTGTATTGTGTACTTCAATTTGCATACGGGGGTTGTTTAGAGGACAGGCAACGGAGCCTCTTAGACCAAAGTGCCCAATAAGTCTTTTCTCTATTTTAATTTAGATTGGTGGATAATCCAAAACCACCTTCCATCCCCATGCTCTGACTTGGAAACTTCACCACTAAAAGTCGTTTGACAAAATTACATGGAAATGACGTTTTAGTCTAAGGCTTTCTCCAATTTGAAAATTTTTCAATTAGAAAGTGAATATTTTAATGGAGATTTGGAACACCTTATTCTAAATGTCACTAAACCATCTAAAACGTTGTAAACTGTAACCGGAACCACCTTGCCACATGTTTCAAGCCCCGGAACTGCCCGAAGAGGATAATGTACTGCTTTCATTTTGTATATCTATGGTTGCACGAGTAGTTTATTTACACGAATTGGGAATTCCGAAATCGTGGCTTATTATCTCCCAGCATTGGCCATTCGTAGCGCCTGCAATAATTTCAGGATCACTGGGTGTGCGATTGTGTTCATGGAACACCCCTGAATTGTCACGCAAAGGTTCGTCACGAAACACATAAAATACTCCATTATTGCACAGAATTAGCTGTGAATTATATTACTCTAGGGTACTTAATGCACTACGGTTAATTAGATAAATTATTCACGAGTTCGGCTCCTCAATAATTAACTGTACATGCATTGACTCAGCACAAGAGTATCCATAAGTCATTTATGTAATTACTTCAGTAACGAATGCATCTTCCTGAGCATATATGACAAAGTAAATTACAATTACATGAATGCAGCTTATAAATTCAACCTAGTGTTATTAGTCGTTTAATGGCAAACACATGTTTGTATAGATAGCGCCATATATCAACTTAGTACATCTGGAGAAACGATAGTTATAGATTTTGACATATTCGGTGGGTACTTTTTAGTTTAGCTCTGATTGGCGTAAAAAGGATTTCAAAAGCTTTTCAAGAAAGGAACTAGCACAATAATAAAACCGGCGGAGATATAATCTACCTACTTTATTGAGCAAATGAAATAGGACGGGATTGATTCCCAGATTCCAATCTGAAGAAATGCTTGAGGTGTAGGAATTGTCCAACTGACCACTTTAGTCGAGATAAGGGTCGTAAACGGAGCCACTCAGCCTGTAATCCCCACTGGACTTATTGGCGGTGATTACCATTAATAGAAAAGCACAATATTCAGCAAAGGCGTCTTCGGAAGTAGGAGCGGAGTGAAGTTGCCTCGTCAGCCTCGAGTGGGGGGAAATGGGGAGAGAGTCAAGGTGTGAATCATAGCCCATTTATCTAATCCTACCCCAAAACCAATAAACAAGACGACCTCTCACTTTTACGCTCATTTTTCTCAACGCTGCATATCCTCCTTTTCCTTCAGCTCCTGTGACAATTCTGTAGTGACAGTTTTTGAAGCTATATGGATTGTGCTATGTGAACCGTGTTATGTATGTATGTTAAAGAAGTGAGGATAACTCAGCTGCTTGGGCCACATGCGGGCCTATTGCAGACTGCTCCTGGGACAAACATTGTGAAGGTCGTGATTAATCGGTAGGCTACTAGGGACTCTGGGTTGCAGTTGATACAAGCACTTTGAATAGGATCTCTGAGGACGTAGTTTATAATACCGTGCTATGCTATGCTGTATGAGGATTTAAATAATCATGACTTTAACCTAAGTCGAAGGAAAATTCATTTATTACTTTATGCAGTACATCTTCTGCATATACGTCCGATTTTTTGATAAATTATAGTAAAGTGTATTCTGAATTCTATTTCATTTCTGTTCACTCAATTTGTCGCATGAACCTATTCTGAGCCAAGGAATTGTCGCATCACACATTTCTTTTGTCTGTTGCGGTGTCATCACTTATCCCTCGATCCACTTTCTCTGTGACACTTTTTGCTCCGTTCTTCAGCTTCAGCTGTGACTGAGATACAGTGCGAGAGACCACGTCTCGGAACTGCTTCCTTTTGCTCAAATACGACAGGGAGCTGAACAGGTGCCTACTCGAGGTGAATTACAGTTTCCATTTCAACAAGCAGAATCTAGTCTGAAGAAGAGTATCGTCTTTCCCAATTAGGTCCCGAAAGCTTATTCTTCCTAATCTATCCCGTGATCTGGCTTTAATTTATTTTAATTCTCTTAACTTAGTAGGTCACAAAACGTGTTCTCCAATAATTTTGCTGATTTGGATACTATTGTAGAAATATTGCAAGCTAATTTAATTTAGGACATCGATATATCTTTCTCTCAAAATTAAAATCGAGGTATGATAAAAATGGAAACTCAAGTTTATGCGTAAAATCGGATTTAATTTTAAACAGATTTCAATGTTAGCAAGCACGGATGCCTTTTCTAGACTTTATCCTGCATCCCGGAAATTGAACCAAAAGAGCACGAGCTTTGCAGCAGTGATCAAACTCTTTCAAAATCCCTACTTCCACCCAATTGTCACTCTCGGAACTTCAAAGAGAAAGTCCATCAGCCCAGTTTTTAAAGCCTTGAAAGCTTTTCAGTCCCCAATTGAGTTATAAAATGGACTTAGTGAACTCTCGTGGCCTCCGTGTAATTCGATTATGAAGTGGCTTGTCCATACGGAAAGTCCAGTTCGAAGGTCATTTCACATTTCCTTGAAGTTGACTCCGGCTCAATGGGTTTCCGTTGTCAATCACATACGCAAGACTGGCATGGAACTCATGAAATATTTAAAAAAAAAAAAAAAAAAAAGTTTGAAGTTGGAGGTCGGGAGTAATATGATCCGTGTGTAGTATAGGGAGAAAGCAGATGCATTGGAGTTTATCTAGGCGGAGGCTGTCAGTCTGTCGAGGTAATGTGGAGGTTGGTTGTATGTGGTGTAGTGCAATGCGGACTGCAGATACGTCAAAGAGAGAGCTGGCCGGGGCATTAGGGAGTGGAGGGGAAGAGATCCGGTGAAAGGGCAATGTTCAAACGCTGCTGTTATGTGCTGTTGTGGTGAATCAGAGTAAATTTGCTCTCGGAGTCCCGCGGGAGTCCAGAGTTCAAGTCTTTACTTGAGGATGGACAAGCGAGACTACTTTGTTTTGTTTCAACGTTTCAAAGTCTAAATGCACCTGAGCCCAGGCCATGTCGAAATAGAGAGTCAGGAACAGGAGCTGCTGGTCGAAGGCGGAAGGAGCCGGACTGTAAATTCATTATGAAAGGAAGGCTGGCTGGTAGAGAGTGCGGAGTCGAAGTCTCCGGAAGGCGCTCCGTTCTGATTGAAGTCACAGAAGAGTAAGGAAAAGTGTTTGTTGTGATATTAGGAACGACTCCCTTCTGGAACATAGAAGTATGTGTGGAAATTCCCTATAGATACTTGAGCCCAAGCATAAAAATGTAAGGAAGTGGAGGCCAGGGTTTATGTGGATGAGGAATAAAATATAGAAAAAAAAAGAGAAAAAAGTCCAAATCCGTAGGTTGGGTTACCGACGCTTCACATTCGCAGTTTCTGCAAATCGCGTAATCGACACGTGATCCCACGAGGCGTCAACCTGATCTCGTTTTATAGTGCGGAGATTTTCCGTGTCGTTATATCAATATCATATGCATACCCAATACACAATCATATGGTATTCGGTGTAACTAAATTCTTTTGCAAATGATGAGATGCGGATAACATTGCGAAACGGACCTAGCTGATCCTAGCTCGAGTCGAGCTGTCCATGACGAAATATCCGGGTTCGTACTGTTCTGACCGTCTGTACCTGCTGAGCACGGGAGGCACGCGGCCAGAAGAGTATCCTTATCCCAATCCCATAGTGGTGGCTCTCGAGGAGATAGTCGGAAGGGATAGATGCTGGGTGGATGGGTCGCTTGATGAATAAGGATGGGTGTGGAAGGCTGGTCCGGGTCTTTCATCACGCTCTTATCAACGCTTCAAATCTCGGCAGCCAATTTCTATTTTTTTCTCAACGATTTTCCTCTCTCTTCAGAGCCAGGATACTGAGTAATACACCCAATACTTGATCCAGCCAAAGGGGTCCTTTTAACTCATCTGGCTCACTCTTATTGGATCCTGGTAGGTATGACAGGAGGAAGCCAAATTGGCGTGAACGATAAGTGGGTTACTACTTCCGCGTCACTGCCTTGGCTTGTCAACTCATCGAATTATTCAATCTGCTCAGGCTAATTTCGAAACTTTGATATCATTATTAGTTCCTCCTTGGTCAGCTGAGTGAAAGTTGATACATTATTTTAGGCTAATAGTTAAGCCCATCACTAATTTTCTAAACAATAACAATTAGCAAAGTCATAGGCAACCTAACTTTCTTGTGTTATTTTTTTTGCTGAAGTTTATAGATTTTTTTCATTTACTCATTCGAATTTCAACTTCACTCATGACTAGAATATTAAATTTCGTATTGCATTGCTTGGCTATGGTTTTGCCTTTTACCTTTCCGTTTATAGTTTCAGCACTACAGAAAAATGTGCACTCAATCAATATCAAACTCAGAATTTTTTCATATTAATTTATATTACAAAATAATTAAACTAATTCAGTGTCATAAAATATACCTAATTTCTTCTTAGCCAATTTCTGAGAACACTAATGAATCCGCAGGACTCTACAAGCATATATCCCCACATTCTTCCCCCAAATTTGTAATTACTCAGCCGAGCCACATCTGAAATTCGTTAGTGCTAATGCCCCAGCTCATGATTTCCAACTACCCATCATTCCCTCAATGTTCAAATGAGAAAATTTCCTGAGTGAGGAGCCTATAAAAGGAAAAACAAGTTTTAATGCTGGGTTTAAATTATCTCTAATGCTCTTCCAAAGTACTTACCGAATTGTCGACGGCGGGGTCTAAGCCTCGCCTCTCCGTTCTCTCCCGGCCGTCGTCCATGCCACCACGCACATTTGGCTGCAACTCATTTTCTCTCCTTTCGCATCTCGGCTCCGCTGTTTATGACTCTGGGCATTACCCGAGCATTGAGCCTCCTGAACGTTCAGGCGGCGGTGAGTGACAGGGAGAAGGTAGATGTGGATTGGAGAGATGTGAGAAATAGACATTAAACCCAGGTGGTTCTCCAGAATGCCAATAATAAAGTGTCTTATGATAGGCGGCCAGGCGGCTGCTGGCATGACTCCCATACGTACTTCCAACTTCCCACCTCGTCCGCGGAGAAAGTGGAGAAAGCACATTTACTCTCATATTCCTACTTTTTTAGGCCTAGTTATTTGTGTCTCAGTGTTTTGGGTCTACGTTTGGTCATTTTGGAATCCATAGGACGCGTTTATTTACGTAAAACTAAAATTTTAATTAATTTTTATTATACATTTCTATACGCCTAACTTAGAACTCATCAATTCTAACCTAACACAATTCATAAACAAGTAGCATACTATGACCAAAGTTAACCTACCATAGCCTAATTAATTTTTTTTTAAATTTAGCCTAAACTAACCTTATTGTTACCTACATGATATACAGCAATTACTCCATTAATTAGACGGCATTTAAAATATGCTGCGTTTTCAGACAACGAACAGAAATTTAAAAATCCGTATTTCGTTTTTATTTAACGTCCAAATGAAAGAACATTGTAAGTTGATGAGTTTCTATTTAATTTACATGAAAAAAAAACAGGTACTTTTGACCCAGTAATATGGCTTCTTTTTGGTCGATGAGGAATAAATGAATTCCAACCAGTGTAGAATTCAATTCTCAGCAATATTCTTAGTTCAATATTCTCAGAGTAGGCACTAAGAAATCTCCTCACCTAGTGCCGAGATATAATATTGATTACTGATTATTGGCACGAACTAAACTCGACTTTCACCCATGAGCTTTTCTCCAATTGCCGCCCAAGCGAGGAAACTGCCTTTCGCCGTGAATTCGGAACTAGCAGGGAAGGAAGACTCCCCAATTCCATCCCAGAGATTACATTATAAGACGGCGTAAGGCTGGAACGTTTGTCTCCTCCCTGCCCCATTTCCCCTCTCTTCATTTTCCTTTATCATACACTAATATATCTTCTCTGATAGGCACTACATTCATAATTTATTCCATACTGCTCCACATTCATGGGCTACTGCCTCAACTCTCTCACTCTCCACGCTGTCTCTCACACTATACTATACAGAGCATACTAGAACCAACTAGTAGTCCTTGTCAGCCCTGCACAACCAGAACGGTTCTGCCAGAGTCCTTCTCTTACTTCAAATAAGTCAATAAAAGCTGGATGAGAACGAAACGCCTCTCTGCATCCCTCTCGCATGATTTCTGCACAACATATCTAATTTTATCTGTGCCCTGATCCGTGACAACAAACAAAGTTTTCTCCAAATACACAGAGAGATATCCAACTCCACTCAACAGGAGCTCAAGGAGACTAAGAACGAGTCAGGAGCGAGTCAGAAAGAGAGACGTCCCAGGGACTTTCACGAAGTTAGCATAACGATGATGATGAGAATGTCGGCTTCACTGATAAGATCCGTCCTATATATTTTCTTACCTTGTTCCTATTCCGACATGGAGACAGAGAAGAGAAAGCCGGAGCGAAATAAGGCTTTTGTGAATTCCCCAGCCGAGTGCCCAAGTTTCTCCTGATTTCCTTAAAACCCTCGGATTTTGCACATTACATTACACGCACTGCTCCACATTACAACTGTGCGGAGAGATGGGAGAGAAAAACTCTTCATTTGGAAGCCGATTTAAAGAGGTTCCTAGTAGCATTGGACTTACGAGTTTATCTCTTCTGAAGAAAGAAGAGAAAAAAGTCCTCATTTCTCTAATTGGTGTAAAACAATTTTTCCCTCGTCTCCTTCCTCTACAAGACTATATCTTCTTTCTTTTCTTTTGACGAGTCTTTTTTAACTTTTAATGGACCTTTCCCTCTTCTTTCTTTTTGGTACTTTGAACTAATTACTTTTTTTCCGTGCACTTGAATCTTTGAGTCTCTCTGCTCTTCTTCCTCAGCCGTTTTGGCTTAGTTGGGTTTAGCTTTAGTTTTCTAGTCTGGCCCAGACCAGACTCCTTAATTCGGCTTCTCCACTTTTATTTGGGGAACAGCAGAGGCTCAGCTGCTGGAATTGGAGTTTTTTTAAGGGAGAAAAGGGAGAGGATTACAGTTTTTTCTTTTAATTTCTTATTACAGAAGTATCTCTGGTGAAATTGGCCAGTCTCAAAATCCCAAAATACACTATTCGGGGTCAAGCAGTCCGACTGGAGTGTCACTATGACTTGGAGGGAGAGGCACTCTATTCAGTCAAATGGTATAAGGATGATAAAGAGTTTTACAGGTAAGGCAGATGAGGAATTCTTGGGAGCCCAAAGTTCTTGGCGTCCGACTGTCTCTCAAATCTGATTTTGTGTCAACAGTTTTCTTCCTGGAGAGGATCCTCCTGCTCACACATTCAACTTGCCTGGACTCACTGTGGATGTAAGTTTCTTGCCTTCAATAGGCTTACATTTCCTGTTATGCATGTAATCTGATTCTGTGATCGCCGAGTATTGTGTTTAATATTGAAATACACCCGCTGCGACTAGAAAATTATTTATTTTCTGAGATTCTAAGATTTTTAAGATCAAATATATGGAGTAACCATGGGGCTGAGTTGAGACATCGAATATTCATTGAGTTGACGCTTTCAAAACGCATGGCTTCTCAGAATATTGAAGGTTCGCTTGGCTAGATATAGAGATGTCACTTCGCATTTTCTCCCAAAGTAAAATCCCCGTAGCAACATTAATTTCAA
>JAQFYT010001233.1:0-17656 GCA_034694925.1 Ceratophysella denticulata
ACGCTGTCTGGGTAAATGTGATAAGTACACAATTCATATGTGCCCCATTTTGAAGCGCATTTACAAAATTGAGGAATTTTTAAGGCGTGCGTTTCCTTCCAGTGATTTTACGTTTTAGAATGATTTCGCTGTGCAATTTTTTGAACTACGCATTCCATTATAAGTAGTGTGCATTTATGATTAGTGGGGTAAATTTCGTAGTGTAACTGCTCTCCAGGCATTAATATTGAACGATGACAAACGATGACCAGACCAGACGACCTAAATCGGATTTATTTTAGTGGATCATTGCATGGCCTCGTCCCTTATCGAAATCCGAGGTACAGTCAAGTCCAGGATTGATAATGAAATGATAAGAAAGGGTTCAATTCAAAGAGAGAAGTTGAGTCAAGACAGAAAATTAGAACGGAAGTAGGGTAGCATAAAAAATCAAACTGTATGTACTCAAATAGGTATCGGTACCCTTGAAAAATAAGTACATAATTTGGTTTGTTCCGGATTCAAATTCAGTGAGCTCGGGAAGAACGGCGAAACAGCAGGTAAGTTAATTAAGAGTTACAAACATACAACGCTACCGCTGCGCATAAAATTAACTGTTAACTGTTTAACGCTTGATAACTTATGACCTACTTAGATTTGGATATAAAATCAAAATTATTTGTAAAATGTTGACCTTGATTATTTCGAAAATCTGAATGTTTCGTATAATTTCCGAATGGAGTAAAAATATATGTTTATCCGGTCAGCATATTTAACAGATTAAAAATCAACTTTAGTTTTTGTTTAAATACATAATTGTTTAATACTCACCCCTGTTTAATGAAATCTGTATTTTTTGATAGATTTTATCTAAAATATAGATTCTTTTCAAAAATGCTCGTTCCACAAATTATTAAGTTTTTGAACAATTTTCTATTCAACTGAAAAGCGCATCCAACAACGTTACATATAACATATAAGGAACAACTAACTGGGACCTCATCTTCAGCATTTTGAAAATTCAAATACAGACGCTCTGCCGCCCATGAGGAGAACTTGGGGGTTTCTTTGAACGAAAATCTCCTACGCACGTACGTAGTCATTCAGCCTTGAAGTTCTACGCCGCCATTCTTTTATACAGGAAGTGCAAGCAGGTGGAAAGTGTAAACCACAACAGACAGCAGCTGAGATCGAGATACAAACGCGTCAGCTTTTTAGAAGGTTCTGTATTCTGTGTGTGTCCGTTTATACGTTTGTGAGGCTGCTTGTCACTTGGACATTTCTGACAGATCAACGCTCAACCCTGACCTCCGACCTATTGTTGGTAAGTTGAAAGTGGTGCCGTGTGCCGTGAGGTTGTCGCTCGTGTAAAGCACCCATACCTGCCTCTCTTACCCGCATACTTAGTTGATTGTTGCAACCACCCAATTCTATCCATTTGCAATTAGGCATTGGCTGTCGTCTGGGCACGGAGATTATTATGGAAATGGACATGGAGACGGACGTCAACATGGAGGGCTCTGATGAAGGCAGCACCGGTGACATGGGCTGCAGCAGTGATGAGATTGACTGTTCCGGTGCCAAGGTCAGGAAGCCCAAGCCCGAGTACATGCACTTCTACAAGTACAGTGTTCAAGCTGACGACGATTACTGGGTACACTGTGGATTGCTTCCTGACATCGGAATGAAACGGAGGCGTCAGGGTTATACTGATTCCGACATTTCGGAATGGTAAGAAAAAGATAACTTTTTCATTTAAATAAACCTGGAGCTGGTTCATTTTATATGCAGTTTGAACTTGATTTGCGACATTTTTAGTGGACCGTCAAGGAAAGTTAACTCTCTTGAGGGAGATGTAGCTGATGTACTTTTGGACGAGACTGGGTACTACAAGGATGAGGCTAACTTGGAAACAGTGGACAATTTGGCCGCATGTGTTGCAAAAGAAAACGCTCTGAATGGTTATGGGACGGATGTGGATCCCAGTTCGGTATCAACCTATTACACTACTGGACAATGGCGAAAAGGTAATACATATTCGCAGTGAAATCTGAAATCCCTGCTCGTCGAATATTTGTTTTACCCATAAATAACGGTGCGGAACACTTTAATTCCACCCCGTCTTTGAAAAATTATTACTCAGGCAGGTGTGGTGCTATCAACCTGAGAATTTTTGTATTTGTCAATTGACTCATGCTGAATTAAGTAATACCAACACTTCCTAGATAAAACCTATGTTAGCTCGTCTAGAAAAAATAAAGTAAAAAAACCATGAATTTTGGCAACATTTTCTGTGTTATACGGACTGGAACTAGAAAGTTCCAACAAGTGAGCACGCCCTCAACCCAGCCATTATGCATTGCTGCCAAATGAACTATGATGCCGAATTGATAGAACTCCGTAGAATGACTTATTTGGCAACAGTGTTGAAACAAATTAGTTCCAGTCCGGAGAACACGTGAACAAATCGGCTGGAACTAAATTGTTCCAGTCCGTAGAACTCGGGTAATTTTTCGCACAGGAACACAGGGGTTAACTTCCTATGCAAATAAGTACTTAAGTAAAATTTTTAACCAGAGTGTCAAGGGCCCATCCCAATGAAGAAAGCTCGCCGGCGATTGGACAACAATTCCTGTGAAAAATCAGGTGGAAGCAGCAGCTTCAGTGCTTTCACGGGAAACGGATTTGCATTGAAACAGCCGCCTTTGCAGTCACCTGGACCTGGACCGGGCTACTTTGGCGGCGGTTTTGCTGGAGGGAATTCTACCCACAACTGTTAATCGCCCTTAACAACTCATATTCACGCGATGGAATACTTCACATTTCCAGAAAGTTACAAATTCCTATCATCGTTATTCGTCTAATTATCCGTAAGTTTGATTTGATTCAGTATCCTCGTCTTGGATTATGGAACATTAATGCGAAATTGTTATACTTCACTTATTCTAAAAATTAGCAATATAGTGTAATGATAAGATAGCATGTAGAGGTTCGAATTGAAATCGAGTAATGGTTATGATTTCAAGGAGTTGAATTGGTCCTCGTATATAAGTCATGAAGTGCTTGCAAGTGCTGTCTAATTAAATACAAATAATATGCCCGGTGTTTGAAACAATTATTAACTTGCAAGTTACTTCAATATCCATTCCTAGTTAGTGATTCTACGATTTTTCGTAATGGTACTCGACTTATGAACCCAACTTTGGAGATAATTTCCAGACTTTAAGCTTAAACTTAGTGTGCCATACTAACTTACTTATTAGTATTTATTTGTTTGTCTGTACTTTATTTTAGTTATTAATGACATTTTGACATATCATATCTATTCATCGGACAGCGTATTGAACGAGCATGTGTTGCACGTTGCACGTAACAAGGCAAAAGGCAACGATATGACTATTGTTCGATACTTTTGCTTGTGACTTCTGTTTACATTATGTTGTGGGCATTCTGCTTTGTGAGGTTGGACGGGAATGCGTTACAATAGTTTAGTTATGTTTTTGACTCTTCGAAATCTAAGCTAGTATTATAGTATTTATTTAACAGTTTAACTTTAGTTAGTTTTGCCAGTTTGCTTTATGTAATGTTTTGTTTTGTTGCTTTGCTTCTCGTTGCAGAGCAAAGCGCAAAGTTACCAATTGAATGTACTATGTATGTACTTATGTGTTTATTTACTTAGTTAGTAATCATTTCTTGTATGCTTTACTGTTATTCGGTTCGCAGAATTGAATTTCTAATTTCCTGAGACTATTTACAATCTACGGAAGTATTTAAAATCTGTAATTTTACATGGAAATTAGTACTTATATTTGGATATAAAGTGTCGACTTTCTTCTTCTTGATTCCTGAAATATTTTCTTACGTTCTGAGGCGTATTCGTGTGACTATAACAGCTTTGATCAGAGTTTGGATAACTGGCTCTTTATTCAGGTTGAATCTGAAGGACAAGCAAAAAAGAACTTAAAATTCAGGGAAAATTACTTTTGTACGAAATTCTGGGTAAAAACTACTGATTTTCTATAAGACTTTAAGCTAAAACATCCCCTAATTTATTTCTCAATTGTACTGTTATACTGTTACGTTTAGAATATAAGCGAACCTCTACTAATCTCATGTATATATTATCCGCAAATTAAAATATATGTTTCATGTTCCATCTAATATGCTGTAGCCGAAATATGAAATAAACCTTTTCGTGACTCTTCAAGTAAAGTCAGTACACAACATCATGAATCATTGATTACATGTACAGTTCTAGGTTCCAACTCCTAACCGCAATAAACCACGTCAGCAGGAGAAACACAGGGTGAAAACCCTATGCAGCAATAATGCTAATTTGCCATGTAGTCAGAAATGCCGAAATAATTACTGTCTAATTTGGGTAAACTTACAGTGCTGGAGCAAAGTAGTTTCATGCTCATGTTCCATGATTTCAGCCATATATGCCTGGCTTCAGAATCCACTTTTCACCACGGCACAGCACTTTCCTGAAACCTTCTGTCAAGTTCTGATCGACAATACTCCTTCCGGAATTGTGCCTCGGTACTGCGGTGTGGCCAAGTTGACAGTTTTATAAAGACTGACAGTTTTGGTCTATGGACCCGTGTTGGAGCAGCTGAAGTGGTTCCAAAGGCCTAAGCGGTTAGCGATACTAGGAGATAAGCAGAGTCCATTATGCAATAGGAAATACATACAGAATAGGCGAATAGGCATTAGGGTGAACTTGGTGAAATGGGATCAGAAGGAGAACGCTATAAACTATAAATAGACGGCTATAACTACAGATATTCTGCATCCACTCTACCATTGACATTGACCATTCTCTGGAGATCATTTTCCACATCACTAACTACACATGGAAATTGACCGTCAACTTAAAAGAACCAAGCATTCTGGTGACCTTCGTAGTGATATCCATTGACAACCAGAACTATAGATAAGCTTACAGCGCAAACACTCATCGGCGTGAGTGAAATGTAAAAAATGCTGTTCGGTAGGTATAAGTAATACAGGACCGGTCGAGATCGCGAGTGTGCGATCTACCTGGGGGCTGTAATATGACCTCGAATATTTATTTACATGCGGTTGTGCGGTCTACAACCCATAAATTAGACGGCGATGGTTCCGATATAATCTTCTCTTATATAACCGGACCGGTTCGTATATATTATTGTATACGGTTTTCGCCAATTAAGTACTATTAATCAAGCAAATTCGAAATTTATAATTATTGGATCTGAAACGGAATTTAGAGCTCTTTTCAATGGTGTAATTAGTTTTAAGCTCAGAATATATTTTCCTTCTGAAAATGTCAAGTTACCCTGACGCGTCTTGGAGCGTTTCTAAGTAATGGGTAATTTGACAATGCTGCAGCAGGTTAGCAATGTTAGCGAGTGCACCTTTGGGAAGAGCGCTCAATTCTGGTCCAGATTCCATAATTAACTAATGCTGATTAACATGACTAATGGTGTTTACTTGCCTGAAACCGCATTCAATATTATATACGAACCGGTTCGATTATTACAGAACCAAGATTAAGATTATATCCGAACCGTAACATGTATATAGATTTGCAATGCTCATCAGTAACCAGTACCCCGCAGGTTCCAGTTCGTTTGATGCTGTATCTAAGCTAAAGCTTTAGGAAATAAATTGGAAGAATAGAGAAGACAATGAGAATAAATAAATTACCGCAGTACCCTCAGCTTTTATTTGAAAACAAACGGAAATCATGCGAATTGAGTAAAACAGGATATGGGGAGTGCAGAGTGCAGAGCATGTGAATCGGGTAGACCCAAAAACATTTAAATTGTAAAGCCTATGGGAAAAGATTAACATACAAAGAATTAAATATGTTTGATATCTGACTGAAGGGTATGCAGATAATTGGAAATGTTAAAGTCTTCAACACTGATGTCAGATGTCGACCATTTACTTGGCCTTCAATTTCTTGTTCAAGGCTTGGGCTTGCTTCCTAGTCTCTTGGTCAGCTTCTGGAAGATCCGATACTTCTTTGGAGGTCTTTTTAGTTTTCTTGGGTGTACGCGGAGCAGCACTTGAACTACCACTACCCTTCAAGCGTCTAGCTTGGAAAATAGCAAATTGGAATAGCAAGTAACACTGAAGTCCGCCCACGAGTCCCAAACCAAGATATCTGCAAAATCAATTTAAAATACGAATTAACATTACAATTTAGATCAGGATTTAAATGTTTCCGGTGATAGTTATTTTAAAGCTTGACTTACCTTAAAGCTTGTGAAGCAAAGGGTTCCAGACCAAACCAAAAGGTGAGGACGGCAAAAATGACCGACAGGAATCGAGCGGCGATGAAGACGAAGTTTCCAACACGGAAGAGCCAAGTGGAAGCTTGTTCCTTCTCAGCAAAATGAAGCAATTTGGCGAAGCTCAGGAAAATTTCAGGAATGAAGTGGAGAACCAGCAACACCGTGCTAACTCGAGACAAGCTGTATTTCAAACAAGAACAGAAATTACTTATAAATATCTGCTTTCAGTGTAAATCGATACAATTTCCACCCGATATTAAGATATTCGTTGACAAATATTTGAATTCACTCACAATGTCAGGTATGCGAAAGTTACAAAGGAAATGTAGACGGCGGCCGTGATCATTTTGTTAGGAATTTCATCTCGCTTCATTCGAAGAAAGTAGATTTCCGGAACCCAGTGAAGCCAATAGGAGAGCTGAGCCAACATGAAGAACTTGAGAACAAATGACATTTCCGCATGTGGAAATCCTTCCCAAAGTGAGGCAACATGACCCAAGTAGTTTTCGCTAAAATTAAGTAAGTATAAAAAATTAATATTTGGTTAGCAAATCTTGATCAAGTCAGGCGTTTTACACAATGACTAATGACATACCGAAGAATAATGTTGCTTCCCCAAATAGAAGAAATGATTGCAAAAGCCAAGAGCTGTCCAGCATCATTGAACTTTGAATGACGGATCTTGCTCAGATGGAGTTTTCGTGTCAGTTTGTCCAAGATATACTCTTGAATGAGGGCATGCATGACGATGGCAATGAGGGTGTAGAAGAACACGGCACACGAGTCCTTCCATCCAACCGTGTACAGGATTTCTTCATCAAATGGGCTTGCTGGAGGAACCACGGCCGACTTTGTCGTGTTATGGTGAAGGGCAATGAAGATGGAAGCCAGGGGAGATGTTACCTAAAAGTTCATGAAATGAAACACAATTCTCACTAACTACTACATAGTATATATCACTTTCACTTTATTTATATACGGATCAAGGTAAAGAACAATAACAACGCTTCTCCTGATAAAAGATGAAGATGAGGCTGAGGCTAAGAAAAAATGAACCCAAGTTTACCCTAACTTAAAATACATATCTACCTTGCGTATGCGTGTACTGGGCGACACGAAATGTTTTACGCCCCCCTCAGGACATACTTCCCGAAATCGTACAATGAAATAAGATATACCAAATCAAAGGCATTGCAAATCTTATGGTGCAATAATATTTTGACTTTTCTTTCAAATGACCGCTGCACAGCGCAAAATAGTGCAAAAGGTCGAATTTTCGGTGTTCCAGCCGGTTGAATGGTCCACCATAATATGAACAATTTTTAAATCGATGTAAAATTGATACAAACCCTTCACCAACCTGTCCGGGTCTGGGTCAATAAACATATCTTCCAGAACCTGCGTTCAACGCCTGAAACGTTCAACCGTCGTGGAAACCTTGAGCCGCGCACGGTCGCGATCTCCTCAGCGAGCCAGATTTTGCTCTGTCTCTGTGAGGAGAAGGAGCGAAATAGGTCGCCGCTGAGCCGCTCTCTCTCTCTCTCCCTTGCGCTGCACAGCGGCCGCTTGTAAGAAAAGTCCAAATATTATTACATCGTTAGATCTACAGTGAAATTTCTTTTAATTTGGCATAGGTATCATATCATATGTCATTGTACGATTTTTGGAAGTCCATTTAAACTATTGGAAGAGTGAAAATTTGACCTTTTTCACTATTTTGCGCTGCACAGCTGCCACTTTTTTAAAAAGTCCAAATATTATTACACCGCTAGATCCGCAATGAAATTTTTCCTTTAATTTGGTATATCAAATGTCATTTTACGATTTTCGCAAGTATGACCTGAGGGGGGCGTAAAACATTTCGTGTCGCCCTGTACTTATGCGTTTTCGAATTAGAATTAGACATTTCTGGAATGAATCACAATTAACATTCTGGTCTATGCCGAAAGACAATTGAAGCTGAAAGCTGAAAAGTGTGTGTAGCAGAAGTATGGGATTTTTTATAGGATTGCATGAGAACTGAATGATTCCGATCCGATACTATTCCGATAGTGTACATTAAGTCATTAAATGTTCGTCTGATTTGGACTACACGTAGCGAAGCTCTGTATCGCTGTTTCTACAGTTACATATCGTTCAGAATATTTCGTCAAAAGCAATACGGAAAGGCGAGGCTAATTCTATCAAACCTGATAGGTTAAGTATGAGATTTCTTTTGACGCAATCGGTAGTTCTTTTGACGAATCGGTATTTCTTTTGACGTGATTATTACAAGTCATAACAAAATACAAAGCCAAGTTTAAATTGAACCGATTTGAATTAAGTAACCAATTTCAATGAATTAATTAAAATTGTAAAATGTGACTGTCTGTGAGTACTACCGGCGACCGGAAACAGTAACAATGATAAATAGCTTCTGGTGACAAGACAATGGAAATCGAATATTAAATAACGCTACATTTACTTGAAGTTTTTTGAAATTAAATATTAAATGTTGTGAAACAGCGCATTAAATCTATCGATAGAAATCTAATGGAGCATAAACATATGGCGGAGTCCCGTCACACATTCAACATTGCTACAATGAATCTAGGGTGTACACAAGGACAATGACAGCCGCTACGTCATTCTATTTACATATAACATATATTCTATACACGCAAAGCTCACAATTAATATACATATATTGTCCACGATTAACTAAGGATGAAAATCACTTGATCACTAATAAAACTATAAATAATACAAGTGACCGGCTCAATAAGGTCTAACCTGGAAAATGAGCCCAATGACGAAGACCATGGCAATACATGCTACGATGTCCGCATGATTCTGGATCACGAACTCGTGGCTTAGCACGGGTGGGTTCTTGTTCCCAGCTCGTCTCGGTTTCACGGCCATGATGAGGTCAATCTAACAATGTCTGGGTCAACAAATAAATCAATAAACACAGAAATTAGCCCTGGAATCCCCTGAAATCTGTCACCGTATGTTCATGATAAAGTTCATACTCAATCTCTTTTCCATACGTCCACGTCGGTAACAACACTTAGGCAAAACTTACCTCTTGTTCAGCTCCGGCTACCGCTTGGTTCCCCGTCAGCTAGAAGACAAGTGCCCAGTTGTTCCTATGTTGTATGTACAATTGGTACAGCTATTCAGCTAGGAATTAGAAGCACACGGCACACTAATGCCACCGGCTAGGCTGTCACCTAATTTGCAGGGAAAGAGATAACGAGGTATTGCAGAATGAACGCCCAAGAAGAGCAACAGCCCGAGACCATCAACCAACGCAACCCACCTTATCCCCCTTCGTTTTTCGTGAACTGAAGGCTGATGAACCAGAGGCTAGTCGGCGTTCCTCCATAAAAAAGAGTATGTAGCCTGACGCCGTGAGTTTAGACCAGAAGGGTCTGTTGGAATGACCCCTCTGCTGTTCGTCTGTCTGTCCGTCGCCGGGTTTTCGTGTGAATACCACATTTCATTATGAACTATGCATGCACAATGAAGGCATAATGAAATGTAATAATATTTTACTGTTTTAAATTTTTTACTTTTTTACCTTACTCGCACGAAGACTTTTGCTTCCAAACGAACTGGTTTGAATATTTTTGCATTTCATGGAATGCTCTGCAGAGTTTTGCAAAAATTAAGAAACGTATACCTATGTCTTTTTTTTTTTAAAAAAATCTGCAGAGCATTTAATCACAAAGGAACGTTGTTGTCATCCATATATAGGGCACTAAAATGAGAAATTGGACATGCAGACGGACGGACAGACAGGCGAGTGCACAACAGGGCAGGGTCATTCCAGTACGTCTTATGTTTTACATATATGGTCTAAATTCAAAATTCAGAATCTTTATTTACATCTGTTTGTTTGGATACAAACTCTTTGCGCCTATTCAAACGGATATTTTTTTCAAAAAAAAAATGCTGAGCATTTTTGCAAAGGATCCTGCTGTCATTCATCTATGTCTTAGGCACTAAAAGTAGAATTGGAAACATATACGCGTTATCTGGTCTAAAATTCAGAATCTATATATATATTCAAACCAGTGTTTGGATGCGAACTCGTTTCGCCTATTGAAACGTATATTTTTTCCAGAACTATCAAAAAAGAGTCAAAGCAAATGTTTTAACAACCCGTTTGTTTTGATGCAAATTCACTGCTAATAAAACATATTAGAATCAAATTTTTTAAACAATCAAATCTTGTCATATCCTAACCAATATGCATTGTCATTAGACCATATATCTAAAGTCAACTGGAGCTTAGCCAAGCTTTAGTAAAACAGCTCTAACACTTCCTGGTACCAAACTGCTGTTAAGCAGGTTATTCCTTATATGTAAAGGACCATGCATAATCCACTGTAGCTTTATAATGAACACGAACATGAATACCTAGCCAGCAAAGAGCATCTGTGACTACCTGTTCTGGTTTAGCCCGGCTTATCCGTGTATCTATCTCCTAATTGGACTCATTTCTACCTGTGTTATTATTTTAGGCTAGGAATACTAAAACACTAAAAAAGGAAACGGCACATAAATTCTTTTTGATTCAACTCAAAAAAGCATATAGATTTGAGCTGCACGGAGGAATATTTTGACGTCGAGTGTTACCTACACTACACGCTTCTGCTGGACTATCCACTATCATCGATCCGAGGACGGACGCTCTCTTCTCTAAAATATTCCGAGTCCTCTAGACTAGACTAGGTTATGTTATATAATTATTCAATAAATTGTATGATGATTCGGGGGACGACGTGGCTCATCCTGGTTAGCCAACTGGCAGTGACTCCATGTGCGAATTATATAATGAAATGATGCTATCCGTTCTCACGGATTTACAATTTTACCGTACAGGCTAGGCCGGGTAAAAATATGGGCTACGTGGTGCATAACTACGGATAGGGTAGGGTATAGTCTAATTTACAATGTTATTCTATTTTAGTATCAAATACTACAAGAAAATATTTTCTTGAAAATTGAATAAAATACACTTTCGAATTTGGATGACCTATTGGTTGTTATTTGCAATGCTAAATAAATCAGGATTTTCTGTCTCCAATCGGGAGTAGATGATTGGGAACCGGTTCCATTATCTCTAGCAATTCTGATGCATCCTCAGCAGGTGGATCCGCTTTGAATTTCAAATATGGCCAACTTCTCCTATTGTGCGGTGGAAGCGGAATGCTTGCAGCGAACAGGGCGGATTTCAGGGCTCTTCGAAATGAAATTCGGCATCGTTTCCGTCGTCGGTTTGATCTATCGGACAAATTGAGATATTCCTACATAGTGGTGTACCTTTACGATTACAAGTTTTTACATTGATTTGAAATATCCCTTAACTTACGAGTCGTTAGAACCAGAAGCTTGATTCTGGTTATCACACCAATTATTCTCGCATTCGATTTTCGGATGAGATCCTCTGATCATTCTTTGAAAAATAAACGTTTTGCTCTGGTATCCAGGCGGGGGATGCTTAGACATACAATTTTGACGTGGTCTCCATTCCATAAAACTTCGCTGATAAACTTTTTTAAGAAGCTCAAAGTTCTCCAAGGATTGCGTAAAATCTGGACACGGCTCGTCTTCTGAATAAGTTGAAATTGAACTACACGTCGTCGTCGTGGTCATTCCATAATCGCTATCGCTACATAACGACCGAACCGCCAGAGTTGACACTAAATTACTGCTGTCCTTCTCATCGACAATTTTCATCGTGCCGACTTCGGATTCAACGGTGAAATATCGCGGATTTGTTACAGATTCAGTTATATCGGTAATTGTTAAACGATTCTCAATTGAAGCTGATTCCGATTCCGATTCGGTAGATTTACGCGAAGTTGACGAGGAATCACCCTGATTCTGAGTCGATGCCATTCGATGATGTTGATTGAGTCTGTTCTGCTTCTGACAAAGATCCAAATCGATTTCGTTTATGAAATACATGTTACGTTACAAAAATATGTTTCTGAATCTATTTGATGAATTTGTGACTTTGACTATGTATTTGCATAAACCCTTGTAATTAACAGTCTTCAGCCGTACTGCGGTAGATTAAACAAAATGCGCGAAGCAACGCGCACCGAGAAAAGTTGCTTGGGAGATTGCCTTATCTTCCTAAGAGATCCCGATTCGATGCAATTTATTTTCACGAACAAGAACACACCGGTTAAATTCTTAATTCCGTCGATTAACCAATTCCAACGGAATATCAAATGAAAATATTGCAGCAAACACAAAACTTAAATTGCTTATATTTTATTCATTATATTGTCAAAATACGAAGCAAGTACAGTGTGAAGGTAAGTACATTATTGTCCTAAAAATATATTGGCAATTTAAGCACTTGCTTTTGCTCACCTACAATCTAAATTCATTATGAAAAATCACAATCGAACACACATGTCACTCAATAACTTTACACACCACATATTCTCGAAGCCAGGATTTGAAAATGAATTTACAATTAATTAGACATCATCTCGATACGCTACATATATATATATATATACTCTCATAAGCTTGTACAATATATTGAAAAAAATTGTTAAAAATTATGTAGTGTAGCAAGGTATAGATCTTGATATAATACATAGGTACGTACAAGCATAACTAAAATTAGCTACTCGGATCTACAACTTTCAACTAATCCTGTAAAAGCGGAAGTATGTGACATAATGTGACAAATAATCTCATAAGATCTTGTTCACCAACTGAACTATTTCGATTTTGACGCTTCATTTTATATACTTTTCTCGAAATAGGCGAATTCATTAAAGTCATATGCTTTGTCATATGTAAAGAAATTATATTCATCATTGGCAAAAAATAGCCTAAATTCTTATTGCATTGCATCGAAGCGTTCGACTAAATTAATTTGTCAGATATGAAGAATTAAAATAAGCACAAAATTCACAATTGCACTAGTTACTAGATTACATACACGCAACTACGTCAAAAATGAGATTTCAAAGAATGAAATGAAGCAACTTATTACGAATTAAAGTAAGTATTGTAAAAGTAGTTATGAAAAGAGTAAAAAGCTGGATTGCAGATCCTTACATTTAAAGAGATACAGGTATTTTTTGGAGCTAGAGTCATGGGCATGGGTCATTGAGCAAGAGAGACGATAACCGAGGCCGAAGCTCATAAAATGCATGGCATGGCGTGGCAGTAATTTCGTTTGTACGATTTGATTTAAGAAACTACGATTTCGAAATTTGCTATACATACAAATAGAAATATACATGCAATTAATTAGCTATAAGGTCACAATATCCACTTTTGGGTATAATAGATGAGCGTCTGAGTCTTTTCCTTTTAGATTGAGCAGCTGAGCGTTTTTTTCTATTTCTCTTTAGTCCGATACGGCTTCAAATTCCTTCAAGAGATTTCGGGATGTTGGACTGGCGAGCTTATCCTCTCCATCGGCTCGAGCGAAACGGCCAGTTCGATGTCGCCTACAAGTAAATCAGACGAAATAGGATATAGATAAGTACTAAAGGTTAGAGCAGGTATCAAGGATGGATCGGCTAGAGGATGTACCTAGTAAAATTCAGTCACTTACGCGCTAGATTTGATGGATGAAATCGGAGTTGACGCATAAACAGGCGTTAGACGACTCGGTGACCCTCGTAACTCGTCTTCTGGAATAATAATAACATATTAGTACGCACCCACAGATGAAATATTTATATTTCTGGAATTGCACGAACCATCTGAGAACGAAGTGTCATTGAGCAGAATATCCGGAACGGAATGTTCAGGTGGCTGATAGGGCTCCGGAGTTGAACGGAATTGGGCCAAGGGAGACGGTTCATCCTTCTTTCGAAACACGAGCAGGGAAGCTATGAAAAGTATGATGGTATTCCAGATCCGTTTCAGGGAATTCAGTTTTCTCTTCAAATATGAAATACCCAAAAACCAGCTGCGACGTCGTAATTCTCTTTTCACAACTGGAAGTTTGAAAAGATCAGCAGCTTCCGGGCGTCCAGCAGGATCCGGTGTGAGCATGAGTTGCACAACTTCAACTAACGATTCTGGAAGAACTGTAATTGTAATACATAAATTACACTTTAATTTATTTTCAAACAAATAAATATAAAGTCGGATGAATAAATGACAGACTTACGCTTGTTACAAGGATCAGGCAAAACTCCTCCTGAGCGAAGTTGGTGCCATAACTGTCCACTCTTGGGTAAGTCTACGTGACAAGCAATCTCCAGAATCGTTAATCCCAGGCCAAATATATCCACTTTGGTACTTAGGTGACCTTGCATAACTTCAGGTGCGAGATACCTAGAATCTCCGTCTGTGTACTCATTTACATCTCGCTAGAAAAACAAACATTTGCATTTGCACAATATTTGCATACCACATGAACCATGAATCATCATTCAAGAGTTTCTCTTAAGTAATTAATTATCCTTCATAGCCGAATGACTTACCTTTTCATCAAGGCTAACCACGATTCCAAAGTCTCCTAACTTATAAATCGGTGGCTGGTCCATGGTGAGGAATATATTATCCGGCTTCAAATCCATGTGGACGAGGTGATGCTTGTGAAGATGTTGTAATGCGAAGAGCATGTCAATCAAGACGTTCCAAGTCTACATATATCGCAAAGGAAATACAGGTCATATAGGTTGCGTCATTTGCAATTTGCAATATAATTAACAGCAGATTTTCAAGACATGCAATGGGCAGTCAGTCGTTCTTACCTCAAATTCGGTGAATTGATGGCCTTCCTCCAATTCTTGGTTCAGAGATTTCCGACATAGTTCCATCTGGATGTAGAGATGTCCCTCTTCTTCCCAAGCACGTTCGAGCTCAACCAAGTGAAGGTATGCTGGAATGTTCACGACTCTCTGTACTTCACGAAGTTGCCTGGATCTAGAAATCCAAAAATAATTAAAAAACCGCAAAACAACAATCCTACTAGCAAATGAATGATTGTCATAATAAAACAAATCTTGACTAACCTATCCCCTTCTCCGCTGTACGTCTTTCGAGATTTCTTGACAGCGTACTCTTTGCCATCAATGCTACTCTTCGTACGAAAGACGTCACCGAAGGAACCAAAACCAAGTCGTTCTTGAATTTCAAAATATTTCCTGAAAAAGGTTTCAGTGGTTCCTCCACTCCCTGCGGATCTCATCAAATGGAAAGAACTATCCAAATCAGCTGAGTCATTGTGTCGTGAATGAAGAATCCGGGTTTGCGATCCGGATAAGGGCGGCAGTGAACGGGTTGGATTTGGACGTTGATTTGGTGGCATATACCTCAGGTTTTTCTGCTCTCGGTCCTGAAAGCAAGGAACGAGGAACAGAACACAACACAATTAGAATTATAAAATAAAGTACACAACTACATCTAACTGCTAAGCTATCAATTTCAAAAGAAAGTTTATGGTTCAGTATAAACAGAAACGTGGGACGTTTAGTACAAATACAGTAGGTACCTATGAATTTCGGTTTCAGGCTGACTTGTATTTGTTGATTTGTCTTGTCATGTTCCTGTGTCGCGTCGTTAATGCCACCTCACCTGCCACCCATCTCGTGCCTTTCTATCTGTCTAGTTCTTGTTCTGTCAACACTTTTAACATTTGCGCATTGGTATACAATATATATGTACAACTACGCATAAGTATTTAGATTTCGAGTTGAAGTTGAGCTCGATCTCAAATCTCAAATCAACTAGTGATTGAGTGACTCTGATTCTCAAGATAATGGGAAATCAAATGCATACACATTGTCTGTCCGTTGGAGTTTTAAACTAGAACCAGGCAAGGCAAGGCATCCGGACCGGAATCCGGAGTCAGGGTCAGAGGTCACATGATGTAAGGAGTAGCCAGTAGTCGACATAGAAAATATCAATTCACAATGGAACACTTTCTTGGTCTTAATCCAACAGGTTAATGAGCTAGGGCTTCTTGGCGGCCTAGCTGATTGTGGGCTGACCTCATTGGTTTTAATTGTTAAAATATGATTATGATGATGTTTATTGTTTATGTCTTGCACAAAATTAAATACAAAATACCAAAAACACCAAATACGTTGTTCCAGTCACCTATCACCTATTGCCTATGATCTGTCTCCATTTCCATGATTTGTTATTTGTATCCCAAATGTATGTAAATGCCTACAACCTATGAGTTGTGAATGCTTGCTGGTCAACTGTCAACTGAACCTCTGACCTCATGAATAATTTGTAATTACTGTTGCACCATTGAACGGCCTGCCTGTCCCCTGCCTGTTACCCTATTTCAACACTTACAACTTCAATTCATACTAATTTACAAAATGTATGTACAAGTGACAAGGAAGTATAAAGTATGTAAATAGTTGACACCTCTGCCTTGTTTTATATTTGACATTCAACATTCGACCTACCTTCTTTGATGAGAGTGAGTTAGGTTCCAGGAAGTACTTGGGCATGGGCACTCCACTGCGATTAAGTTCTCCATCTACAACAGGGGTACCAAGTCTGTCCTTTGACCTGTATCTGATGGGGTACAGCCGAATTTCTGGTGACGCCTGGACGACGTTACCTCGGCGGAATGACATTGCTCACCTCAACCCCTCAAGGTATAAGGCACAAGTGACACAACTTTATTCACACTCAAACCTTTAACTTGACCAATATTATATAACCAACTAACACATTTATCAAATAAAAAATGACACAATAACAAATAACACTGACTGAAATTCAAAAATTCAAAAGCCGAACCAGACACAGAATACACAATAAAAGAAACGTCTGACTCAGTCAACAAGACACAAGAAGAGAATAAAACGCCGGAATCTGAAATGTGAACGTGCAGGATTTTACCTGAAGGGTTGAGCTTGAGTCAGACGCCGGATCTCAACTGAGAAATTTTCGAATCAGACCTGGCCACTGCTCCATATGCCATATGCTCCACTGCGAATAGGCACAGTTTGTGGTGATTTAATGTGAGAGGTCTTATTCACCTTCCGAGAATAAAGAACTTCGATGACGTCAGGACGCGTCTACGGCCTACGTGATAACAGTAAATCCGTTGAAGCGGGTGAGTGAAGGCAAGCCGCTTTTTCTACTGTCCAAAGTTCAACTCAGGCAGTCGACGTTAATACCTAACCTAACCGAACTTACCATACAATACTTTTTTAACATCGACGTTAAAAATAACGTCATTTGCCCTTAACTACCTAATACTTAATATTTAACATAAAAGACTCCCTCGAGTTACTACCTTTCTGCGGTATAATTTGCAGGGAATTTTGTTAAGATTTACATAGCAGCTTGACAGGATGAATGCAGGCCGCAATGGGAGCGCCACCCGTATTTCTAGTATGCACCTTCATAGTCTTAATCTATTTCATAGTGGTATCTAACTATGT
>JAQFYT010001234.1:0-17649 GCA_034694925.1 Ceratophysella denticulata
GCCGGACCGCATCTTAAGTGCAGTAAGTCGCAAGGAGTGGCGTGGTTTGGCCATTGCCAGTGAGATTAGTAGTCTGACTGAGATGGTTAAAGGCGATATACCATTCGATAGCCGAACAGTTAAGGATCCTAGATAACGAGTATGTATGTATTTAAATACCACTCACCAAAGTCAAATTAGCATTCTGTATCCTCGTCTTAATATTACAAACATTGTTGATTAGTGGTTCATATATATTCAATATGCGCAGGCTTTGATCTGTTAAAATTTTCAAATAATGAAATTAGGTATAAACAATTTTTGAATACCTAATTATTGATACATATATTTGCATAAAAAGAAATTTTTACCCGTTGAAAAGAATTGATTCCTTGTCCCCGCGTAAACATATAACAATTTATCCTTCAAATTATCTGGATTCTCAATTAGTTGAAGTCTATAATATTCTCGTATGTCGGCGATAGCTCTTTCCGGATCCCATAGTCTCTCATTAGGAAAATTTCCGAGTCGAGTACAAACATTGTCATAGTTTTCTTGGATCCCGTCCCCTGGGCCGCAACGGTAATATGCTAAAATAATACAAATAATTAGAATTAATAATTAATCAATGATTCAATATGATTGTTCAAGACAAACAAATTTAAGACACAGGTTTTCCCATTGCTGCGGTCTATTTCTGGAGCAATGCAACGAACTCATCCTTAGGATTCACAGCCAAGATGACAAATGAGATTTTAAAGCTGTTAATTTTATATTCTGGACTTGACTGAGAATTTACGAACCAGAAAAAGCAATTCTTACAAATTTGCTACAATTGGAATTCAGTTAGGTAATATTTTTCTGTCGGAATCACAGAGGTTTAATAATTATCCACTAAATTAATCAGTATTAACATTCAGCTAAACTGTTTCAAGGAAAGCGACAAGACAAGGTCTTTCACGTGGAAGCTAACGAATTCCCACGGCGAACGAAGTTATTACTCATTAAGGACTAATCACAGAAGGAAACCAAACCTGAGAATTAAAATTAGAAATAATAACGTAAATAAAAACTCATTAAAATATTATGTAAGGAATGAGGTTGTGATTGTAAACTTGTTAGAACTTTGTATTTTGACTAGAATTACGTGAGAACTAACACTAGGTCTACAACAGGTTTAAAGTTTTTTTTATTATAGAAAAGCAAGTCAATCAGAAAATAGGTTAAAATTTTAAATAATGACGATAAGATGTCATAAACTTAATTTTCAAACGAATATGGCAATACAAATATGCTTAGAACATATCCTGCACTAGAGTACCAAACGCCTGCCGCTTAATTTTTATCCTAAATTCCGAATGAATTCGCGACCGCTCGTAGAGCGACACTGTAATAAACTATTAAAACCTGGGTCAGTGCGGTAACAATGCGTCGATATTAACTGAAACAGAGCTGGGAAATATTTTAAATTTTGACAGAAATATCGGTTTGTCAACAGTAGTAAATTTATTCACGGAAACCTGGTTTTATTTTTACCCAAATAGTACAGCCTCTAAATAACAATGTGATATCCTTTTGTAAACCAAAATATCGTTTAGTTAACCTAAGTATCGTCTGATGTCTGATCAACCAAATCATAGTTGTTGTTTTTTTTCAAGTTTTCCAAGGATGCTACGTTATGGCCTGTTTTAATCAACCCAGCACGTTAAATCGTCACCTAAACTATTTAGATATTTAGGTTTTAAAATCACTCCTTTTTTATATCTTTTTGGACTCAGAAATCCAATTCATTGGAACCCATAATGGTCTAGTTGCAAGTTCCAAATGACCTTGAAGAGGGTAGCGTAATTTTTTCGGCGATGAAAATTCCGCTATGTTTTTGGGTGTGGAATGATCACATTGGCGCGATGCAATATAATGCTGTATGCATTAGTGGAATATGAATTCTCATGTTACGTGTCGTCTTAATTATGATACAATAAGAAATCAGTAAAATTAAATACTTACTATGTGAAAAGACACCAATTCCACTGAATAATGAGGAATAGGATATTTGCAGCTGCTGTGCGAAGGTCCCACCACTGGAATACCCGCTTAGTGTTATCCAGTCAGGACTCACATTTAAAATACCTTTATAAAATTATAACATAACATTGGATATAATTAGAAGTGATTTGGAAACACAAAAGATTTTAATTTCAACTTTAGTTAATGCGTTTTTTTTAATTCACAGCCACAACTAACCTAATCTCTTCACATCTCCTTGCCCATGGACTGCCAGATTGTTTAGAACAATAGCACCGGTACAAAATGCTAATAAATGTTTATTGAACATTATGACTGCCGTGTATTGTACAGCACTCCAAATCCCGAATAATACTATATAATTAAACGAGACGTTGAAAAATATTTATGATTATGATACTCGGCACTCGCCGTAATTCGCACAATAAAACTAATAACAATCGCTCATGCAGTTAGCGGACGAGGCCGTCTTTAGTGTAGGTACTTTTGTGTACAACGTGTACTACGGACCAATCCGTCTCAAATCTCTGGTGTCAATCTTTGTAGTGTGCGAATATTATGTGAATGGAATAAATCGGGTCAAGAATTGAAATACCACAATAAGCGAAAGGCCATAGTCAAGGTGCAGGTGCATAGTCTCTAAAGATTTAAAATACAATCATAACTTTTCGATACTTAAGGCTGTATTATAAATCAGATCTGGCGCTGCTCGCTTCCGCGTCGTTTCAATTTACTAAACTTGCACATTTGACAACGCCTAAATCTAGAATCTAATCAGGTTAAAAGGTTGTATTGCAATACTGAAGCTTATGGCAAATTAGCAATATTCAGGCAGAGTTCAAGCCTTTTGCAATAGGAAATGGAATGCTGCAATAAGTAAAATTGGTCCATAATTCCAAGGGTTAGGTTAGTTGTTGGTCATTTGGGTATTTCAAAAATCTAACCTAACCTGACTAAAATCAAATTTACTGCCATGCAGACTTATTGCAAAAGTCTTCTTTTTCATGGCAGATTCTATTTTCTCATGGCACGTTTATATATTTCCCGAATTTAATTAGTATTGTTTGTTGATGATGCATTGACTTGTAGGAGCACGACGGGCTTCCCTTCATACTCATCGATCGTCCGATCTCTCACTGGACCCGGCACATGCTGCCATACTTTTCCGGGACTCACGTGGGCTTCCAGTGGCAGACCCCTTCTTGGAACGTATTTTGAATTTATCGGGTGAGTTATCCATATTCAGACTATTATTATGTCTTCAGTTGAGTACTTATTTGGAACACGGAATATATCTGAATCCGATCTTGAGTCGATTACTGAATATTCAAGATGCATGGACTTCGGTCTCGATTTGCGTCCGAAGTGCCAAGGATGAAGTGGTCAGGTCAGTTTTGTCGAGATTTCTTTAACCAGGTTTCGTTGATTTAATTCCGGCTCCAGGTTTTTAGCTTCGTGTGCTTTTCAGTTTTCCGTCGTATCTAGCACCAGCTCGAAGATGGAGCCAGTTGTGCTTGAGAAATAGTGACAGCTACAGCATGTTGTCACATGCACAGCGGATAATTACTTTCGAGTTAAATCAACATTCCGCTGGAATTTCTGAAGCTAGACTTTAATTAAACGTTTAAAGCAAACACTCATCTGTTGACTCCGCTTTTAGTTTATGTTCGCCGCCGGTGTGGAACGAGTATTCCCAGTCATAGTCTATGTTGTGACATCCATGTCAAAATAAACCGCGGATTCTCGAATTTCTCATTAGATTCCATTTCACGGGCTGCTAACCGTCACCGCCTGGTTCCATGTGTCATAGAGTAAAACTTGGTTAGAGAACATTTGAAAAATTAGCAAGGCGATTCGGGATGGTCCCGTTTCGCCCGAGAGAAGTACCACTCTACCCTAGGTGGTTCGTAACAAGGAAAATATTCTCGTGCCGTTTTTCCCCGGATTTGTTTAGCTTAACTTCCTGGACTATTTATTTATACGTGTATTTGGTGGACGTGACTAGTTTGGTAGAGGCAGGGAGCGTAGTGTAATTTGTGTTTCCGTTGTAATCGGGTATCCAAACGGATTTGCATGGATCTCCCAAGATATAAAAATGGGCTAGGTTTTGCCTATACACGTTTAAGATCGGAGCTTCTATGCCTCCCTGCATAAATATAGGCACTCACTCACTATCAAAGCTGAACTCCTAATAAGTGTGGAGTGTGTTGTTTGTGAATAGACGTCTTGTAGATACTGGCAGCCTGCTAATGTGCTCGCTTTTTATCCTTCTTTCTGTTCCATGTCTTCGAGCTCGACTTTGGAGCCTCAGTAAGAGCCACTGATCTGTGCCAAGCCTGTCGCTAGAAAACAATTTTCATTTTTAAATTCAGTCCGTTCTCATCTCGTAGTCTCGAAACCCTCCAGATCTCTCCTAAGCTGAACTTTTCAAGGAATACAAAAATATTTGTGACGGAGAAGCGAGAAGCCGTCGTGGAGCTCATCAGTCAGTCCGTCAGTCACTCAGCCCCGTCCTATTGGGAATTATTGAGTCAAGCCTGGGTTATCCAATTCCTCTATACGCCGCCGTCCACACGCATAGAGATAAATATTCGTCTTCTCAAGGATACGAATGGATTAGATATATTAAGTGTGTATCTAGAGCCTGCCTGGTTCGTGCCTGGTTCCTAATTGCAAGATGCTAACTGGAACTGGAGTCCTGGGTGGGCTATAAGGAGAACTAAGTACCTAGTTAAGTAGTTGAGTAGTGAATATTCAGAGAGGAGGAGTGCTGTGCTTGTTGGAGAACTGCAACTGCTACTACTGGACCAACATTTGTTGTTGTTGTGCCCACCTTCCTCCGTACAGTGCTTCTCCTTCCTCGACCCATTACGTCAATGTGATGCCAAGAGCAGATCTCGACGCCACATGCCGCTGCTGCTGAAAGAAACGTCCCTCATCTCCAATCACTGCATAAGCTCATGCATGCATGAAGAGATTCCACGGCGGGGACTGGTGCTACTTCGTGAGTGGTTCCTGGTTCTGCTCATGAGGGATCTGAGTGCGGAAGGTGGCACTTCCACTCTCCAATGAGATTCTCCCCAGCACCCTTGTCCTTCGTCCAGCCTCCTCATCCCAACGACCAGGACGGGTGCTACACGGAACGAGGAGTCGAGATGTGTTCCCATCCTCCCGGCGTCACCTGTGATATGCTCTACTTGTCCTTCTACTCCACCCAGTACTGTCTCACGCTCGAGGAGGAAACGGCCGGAGTCCATGACTTGACCCAGATCCGGGACTTTGAGGAAACGGACGATGTCCGAGAGGCCAATCGCCTCATTTGTGAATCTCAAGGCATGAACCCTTAACCCACCTCTCACTCTGATCTATTTATACCTCCAATTCCAATTCCCAATATAGTCTGTTTTGTAGAACGCAGTTTTCCCTAGAGAAAGTCGGCCTTTCTCCAGAGAAAATCTGACGTCTTGAATGACAGAGGTACACGACACGCTATGAAATGGATAGTAGCTTTAAAATACGGGTGCATCAATGTGTGTCTGTGTGAATCAAATATAGGTCAGTCGGAATAGGAACCATCCCAAACCTGGACTCTAGTGAGGCAGAGCAGGGTTGAGCCTTTCGTGCTTTCACTTCCCTTGTGGAGTTTTGCAAGGCACGAGGTTGCATTGGGTTTGGGTGGCACGGCTTTCTCTTTTCGTTTGATTGGACTACTACGCTCTACACTCTACGTCGCCACAGAATAGGGGAAAATACCTCACTTTCTTTTAACTATAAAACTATTGTAGATAGGGAAGCGCAGTAGAGCAAGCGTATTATATCCCAAAAGGCTGCGCAAGAATGTCCTGTTGAACTTGGTCGGCTCGCCGTGCGGCTCCACAGTGGGAACATGTGATGCGTGCTCCCAGCCAAGCCAGATATTTTTCCTTGGTGTTTTATCGATTTTCGGACTTCTCGGGGCCATGTCGTAGCTGAAGCGCTGGTGCTGAAAGCATATTACATATTAGATAGTCGGTATTTCTTATATTGATAGGTTCAGGTGTATCGTAACATTTACATCATGATTTGATTTAAATCTCTCTGAAATGCTAACAAATCAGCGAAATGTAAATTTAATATGGGATTGTATTTTAGGTTGATAACTGTATTTCCTTCGACTACAACAGCTGTGGTGGCTAAGACTTGCCTCACTTGTCGGCTTGCCTCTCATTATATTATTCGAGTGTAGGGCACAATGTCAGAGAGATATGAGTGAAAGTCCTATACACAACTGTCCATAGTCCATTGTCTAGTTCTAGTATCATTTTCATATCAGAGCAGGAAAGGTATATTAGTATTCCGTTGAGTAATTCAAGGTTGCCTCGCCCAGGCCTTCTTCGACCATCCTCCTAGATCAAACGCTGTGATAAACACTAGTTTTTGTATCCCCAGGTCTTGTTTCTCAATTTAACCACAATTTGTGTAGGGATGCACTAACTGGATTTCATCATATTCCTATTATTTCGATATTTGGGAGCTCCTAAATAATTTCCAGCCCTCCGTGTGTGTTAGTCTTGTTTCCTTGGACTCTGCTGACGTCAGAGAGTTGCAGACTGGACTGGACGAACAACAATCTGTTTCGTTTCTGTGTTTGCCTACATAAGGTTTGGTTTGGGTGTGACTTTGGATTGTAGTCTCTTCTGTTGTAGGAAGACAAGAAGGGGTTGAGTTAGTTGGATTTGACCATGTGTAGTAGTGTTTCCTTTTGTTTGATTAGTAATTGATGTCACTTGGGCGTCCTTTTGGTCCTGCTATTCGGCCTGTCTCATTTTCCTGCTCATTGAAAAAGCCGGAGTGGGACGAGGATGGGACGGAAAGTATTCCGTGTTACCAAAACCCTGCTGAGTGATCTTATTTTTGTTCCTAAATCTCCTAATCTTGACTTTACAGAAGACGAAGAGAATGAGATTTTAGTCAAATTTTTTAAATTCCACAAGTGCTATGACCTCATCCCCACTTCAGCCAAACTCGTTGTCTTTGACACTCAACTCCTCGTCAAGAAAGCCTTCTTTGCTCTCGTCTACAATGGTACGTCCATCCACTCACTTCATTTGTGTATTTAATTTAAATGCTACTAAATATTTAGCGTTGAATAAAATTCATGAATTATTTATTTATTTCGACTTGAAGCCAAAATTCTGGGTGCGTAGGCGTCTTTGAAAGCATTCAAACATTCAAAGCTAATAACTCGTAACATCTGGTTTCCTTTTCTCATGGAAGGCTTAATTTAATTTTTGTGCATCCATAAGCCCTAATGCTGTGGGGTAGAAAAGTAAAAACAAGTATTCTGTTCTAACTGGCGGATTTCCAAAACATTTCGCGAGATCAACGCTTTGAAGACGCGTATGCTGTAGTTTAAAGTTACACTCGGAGGATTTCCCTACATTCTAATTCATGCGGCTTGTATAGTTTAGACCACTTTGATTCTATCAAGCTCCATGTCATGACATTTCTGTTTTGATGACTTTGGCAGGAGTTAGGGCTGCACCGTTATGGGACAGTGAGGAGCGGAAAGTGGTCGGGATGCTCACCATTACAGACTTCATACGAGTTCTTCATGCCATGTACCATGACTCGGCCGGAACTGGAGGTAGCATTACTTCAATCAATTCTTAAATTGTGCTAAGCGTATAGCTTAGGCAATTCGAGAGTGTGGTAACACTGGAATGTCCGCTGATTTATTAATTCCAGGCTTTGCTTAATTTTGTCTAAGTAGGTAAAATGTCGGAGCTAGAAGAACATCGTGTAGAAACATGGAGGAAGAGATTTCTTCTGAATAAACAACCATTGGTGTCCATTGATCCCGACTGCTCACTCTTTGATGCCATTTGCTCCTTAGTCAACAACAGAATTCACCGACTCCCCGTCATTGACAAGCATACTGGGAACGTTCTTCATATTCTAACTCACAAGAGGATTCTAAAGTTTCTCTTCCTATATGTAAGCTAATTATAATGAATCTTTTATCGTAATTATTGGTATGCTCCACGTAGGTATACGAGTTAATACAACAACCAATGGTTATCTGTACTTTGCAGATCCATGAGATTCCAAGACCGTCTTTCCTGAACAAACGACTGCATGAAGTGAGGATTGGAAGTTTTGATCAGATTGAGACGGCTCGGGAAGAAACGCCGATCATTGTTGCTCTTCAAAAGTTCCTGGACCGTCGCGTCTCGGCTCTTCCCATTGTGGATGAACAAAATAGACTGCTGGATATTTATGCCCGCTTTGATGTGATCAATTTGGCTGCTGAGAAAACATACAATAATCTCGATATAACGCTCAAACAAGTAAGTAGAATACTAGAATACTTCTCCATGTTCAATCATTTGGAAATTGATATTTTACGAATCCTGTCGTTTGATTGCAGGCTAACGAGCACCGAAACGAATGGTTTGAAGGTGTTCACAAATGTACTTTAGATGACACGCTTTTTATTATTATGGAGAAAATAGTAAAAGCTGAAGTGCATCGCCTGGTTGTGGTTGACGAGGAAGAACGCGTCGTGGGCGTCATTAGTCTTTCGGATATTCTACAGGTAAGCACACTCTTCGAATTGATACCTTTAAGGAGGATTTAGTTATAAAATGGTTTTTTCTGTTTTCAGTACCTTGTGATGAGACCCGAGCTGCGTGAGGTGAGTGTGACGGACATTGAAGAGGCCATTCGTCGTGAGAAGGAAGAGGCAGAAGCCCTGAAGGCCAATATTATTGCGCAAGAAATGGATCCAGTAACTTTCACGCATCAACCTCTTGTCCAGCTTCAGGAAACCACGAATGAGAAAGAGGAGACGGAGCGAGGGAATCCCACTATTTTGAAGAAGACGAAAAGACGTGACATGGATTTTATTGGTTGAAGCCAAGGACGACTGGACGGAGTCAGAATCTGAATACCGTCGTCGTCACTTATTAGTCACATCTCTGGCGATTTACTATAATTATTATTATTGGGAATGAATAACAGGAATCTGAGCATTACTTCTTAGTTTCTAAGAGACCTTGACTTTGAATTAAGTTAACTACTGAATGTACCTCGTACAGTAACTGTACTACAACATATTTGATAATTTGAACTGTTTATTATTCTAATCCAATCTTGGACAACGGAGGAATTTATAGCGAAACGCGGATTTGACATACCCCAGTGGGGTTATGCTTATACTATATGTGCTATAGTGGACAATGCATAGGTCTTAGATGTCAAACTCGGGTAATAGTGAAAATACTAATTAGGTATGGACTGTTGAACTTCAAAGAACGACTATATTTAAAACATGGCTTGGCCTACTTGTGTACAGATTTAGATTGTGTTACAAGTACATACATTGTATTAATTCTTAACTGCTATGCTGGTCGTATATCGTATACGGCTTACGAGAAAAATAGAAATCAATCTAAACTTAATAATAAATCATTGTTGTAAATTCAGTCGAGATATTGTATATTTTATTAACGCCTACCTGGGCCTATTATTATCCTACTTCAGGCTCATTTGGTACATACAACGACGTGTGCTGCAATTTGATGACTTCGTTCCCTATACTTGTAAAACCAGGAACCAAATATCGAGCAAATATTTCACACTTTTTAGAGTTACTATTGCTCAAATATTGATTAAATATTTCTACTAAGGGTGGCTTATGAGAGTGAATGCTGCTGGGAACACTAATAATCACTTTTGAGCATTTAAGATCCGCATAGGCTTCAGAAGGTGTTTCACTCCTTCGGCAACCAATTATAATTGCTTCATAGGGCTGCTTCAGATTTCCAGAATTGAATGGAACGATTGGGTTTCCAGATTTTGTAACCTGAACCAAATTCACATAATCCTCAGTATTATGCAATGATATGCGCGGAAGTTCAAGTTTGTATCATTTCACCTTAACCCAGTGCCAAGTCGTGAGGTAGTCCACGTCCCACTTCGGGAAAATGTCATTAATGAGCTGATCTTGATGAGCCTTTGCATTGGTGCACCACACAACAATCAGAGCATTGGGATTTGAAAGGTTCGAAATCGGAATATTTCCAAATTCAGCGGAATCCATGAGCTGGTAACTAATTCATGAAAAAAATCAAAATCTAACGTATTGAGATTAAACTGCAATGAAAATGCTTAGGTACTAACAGCGACTCACCCTGCTTCGACCTGTTTTCTTTTACGTCTCCTTATGTACTTATTTCTCCAAGGTGGATCAAGAAAAATTAAATCGAAAGTCTCATGATTCAATTTGGCGTCTATGTTATCAAATACGTTTTGACAGTAGAACGCCGTGTTGGGTGGGAATATAAAAGAGGACTCATTCACTTTGGAGGTAATTGCGTAATTATTAATGTTCTTTCCAAAAAATTTCGTCTCCGTCGCTACAAAATTCAAATCCTCTACATTTTTATAAAAGTTATTAGCACAGAGGCGAGCAACTGTGTTATTTTCAGTTTTTGTCTTCTTGATGGACGGGGTTGCGAACAAAGTTTCATTCTGTCCAGAATGCAGTAATTTCTTAAATTGTACTTCAATTTTGGAACCCGTCTCAGTCAAATCACAAGTGTTAAGTTCAATTTTATTGAGATTCGCTTCCTGAAAAGGATTCACGATTTCAAAGAGTCGAGGATCGAGTTTTAATTGCTTGTATTGCTTCGAATTATTTGTTACGACATTTTCTTGTACAGATATGGGGTCCAAACAAAGTGTGATATTTTCGAAATACTTGGGATGAGAAATTATCCAACCGTCGGAGGATTGGTGCAAAATAGACATGCTTCTTCTTGAATTAAAGTTGATTAATCCGTAATGTTTCCGAAAATTTCTTTCACATTCATCACTTTTCGTCAACGGTTTCGGTTAAAGTTGATACATATCGTCATTTTATTCGGAAAGAATGTCGTATCGACCTTGCGAAATCCCTTTAAACACACACACGGATTGCATAATGCAATTGGCAATTACCAACTATTGTTGTACACAAAATTGTTCCAACAAAAATAACGCACTTTGTATTTAACGCTTAAAACTTAAATGCTATTAAAAAAACCCGGAAAATTGTAAAATCGAAAGATACCTACAGGACGGAACGATAAATATGTCAGAAGATGGACTTGCGTTTGAATTGGTAACCTCAAACTTGTTTAAAATTTATTTAAAATTGAAATCCACTATCAAAAATACGAAATTCTGTTCAAGTTCTGTTTAGATTTGAAAGAACAGCATGTGTTTGGCGCCTGGCTCATTCCTCAGCTTACCCCGATGATCCAAGCGGAAGACGTGGTGGCGTCTGTTGCTTTTGGTTATTGTTATTAGTACGAAATTATCTTCGTTGAGCAGCACCGAAAATTAAACAACAATCTATATTTAATAATATCTGGACGGTTTATTCACATGTTTTTCCCTGCTATGTTTTTCCTGACAGGTTTTCTCGCTATGTTTGCGTTTGATTGCAGCAAGCGCCGTATGAAATACAATTATTAATATCCGACGTCGCCAACCCACGCCCCACGCTCCATTATATCAGAACAAAGAACAACCTATTTACAATTTGCGTACGTGTGTATGACATAAGACATAATAGAAACGTGCTCACTTTATTCAGTTTCATTAAGATAAGTCCCCCGTGAACTCTATCTTGTGTCGCGTGCTTCTCTGACACCTTATAAATAAATTGCTCGTTATTTCCACCTTCCCTGACTCAGCTGAATTGAATAGTTTATATTCTACTGTCTCCTACCATCAGCGATAGCTGTAAAGTTACAGAAAGTTATTAGGAGAGACGTGGGACAAATGTGTCAGAACAAGTTAACTCGATGAAAAGAAGATTTATTGAGAAAGGTGTGAAATTGTCGCACAGAGTTCCCGGATATACGATATACGACATTAGGATAGGGCTGTAGGTAGATGCATATCTAACTGTTGTCAGCATAGGTCGAATTAAATCTGACGCAAATGTCATTTTTGAGCGAAGTTTTTATCTATCTTTGTATAGAATTTTACTTTTAAGTGAGGCTTCTAAATCGTAGCGTTTCTATTTTAATGTTTTGCATAATGCTGAATGACATATACCTAAGTCTCGAGAATTATTTCCCAGAGTGCACACTTCTTTCTACGACTAGTACTACCAACCCGTATACGACTTTGTTTATCCTAGCTTTTTATCCTATCTTACAAGAGCTCATTCTGAACAATTTGTTGATGTTATGAGGAGCTTTCTTTCGAGCGTTTTGAGTGCTTTCAATTGAATTAGATGCTATACCTACCTGCTTTGTAAGGTTATTATAATGTCGGGGAATGGGTTATTGGAATTTCTTCAGTAGGCACACCTACTGAGTCAGAATTCAACGAGATGTTGCCATACTGGCCTGTGCTTGTCCATAAGTCTGGCACAACATGTCAGATGGATGGACAATTTGACTTGGAAAACCACGAGAATCATTAATCGGGTGTGTTGTTGTTCATTTAATCAATATTATATCGACGTCAACACTTTTAATTCGCCCTACAAATTAAAATTTATGCAAAAAGAGAAGGCCAAGCTGGTTATTCACGCTCATTTCAGCTCATTTCACGGTTCCGTCCACATTGCTTGATGCTGTATCCTAATTAGGATGCTCAAATTGTGTACAAGTGTTGAGTGCGAACAATCTTAATGTAATCCTGCCTTTGAAATCATGGATGACTGAACATTTTAACAATGTCTAAGTGGCGGCATTGAAAGTTGAAGAGTAAACAGCAAAATTTGAGTTGATACTCAGGCCTCAAAATCTGCGTGACATATATATGCTATGCACACCGTATTTAGGTCGCAGATACTGTCAACTGGTAAAGTTATCTCCATGTACATACTTCCTGTATTACACCCGTATTAGACACAGTGCATGGTTCACTGAAGGATTTATTACAACGCATGAACTGAACAGGGACGCATAGAATCCAGAAGAATTCCAGTGACTGACTGGGACTACTTTCTCTGCTTTCTCCGCAATCCATTCCTGGGCACTCGGAACGAAGAACGTCAGGAACAGAGTTTGTAAATATTCCTTTCACCTTCCAAATAAACCAGTGCTGGCTTTTGGCTTGGGTGAAAGGTGTAAATCCAATTTCACTCCTGTTTTGTCTCAACCTCATAACTTTGTTTGTGGCTTTTGCTCCTTTTTAATAACTCTGTGACCCATTTCTATACCATTTCGACGAAATTCTCTACTCTATTGTTTTAGCTTTAGAAGTAGAAGCCGTAGTTTGATTTTGAATCCACAGGTTTCTTTCTCTTTCGTCATGCCGAATTCAACGCTTGGAGTGAGCCCAGATCCATCAATACTATATTCCTTCTGGAGTATTTCAGCGATAGGTGCAATCGTGAATTCAATTTTCATTGTTGCTCTCCTTTCTTGTCAGAGTCTGAGAAGGTAATCAAAACTTAATTGATTTTGGATGTAACACATGAAGGACAATTAGGATACAGATATTACCAATGTTTTTCGAGGATTGGAGTCATTGCGTACTGTTCTGTGGCACTTTCCTAATGAAATAGAATTGCGCCTGTGACTCAGGTAGCCTACTGAATTCTACATCGATTTTGGAATACAAGTTAATACGTAGCTGAATAGTTTTATCTTATTATCTTGGTATTACGCTTGTTTGGCTTTTCATAATTGGATGCCATATTACGGAGAAAGTACGCCAGCTAAAGTACAATAAATGATGAGAATGAAAGACTGCCATAAGTTTAAGTAGTCGCCAACTAATTTCTGAAGATATTGAAGATAAATAAAGGAATACAGAGCTCATTAGTGAGGATATAAGAAGAACATCGGGGATCCTACCTGGTAAATTTTTGTTTGCGAACTAATAAATGACATCCGCTTTTCTTCTCGTCTATATCCGCTCCAGGCCAGCCAACTACTCATTACTGCTTCTTTCCCTGGCATCCCTCGTCTTCATCATGTCCACAACCCTCTGGGTTAACGGCTCCTTCCACGGCAACAACTCATATATTATGCGCTTCCTCAACACCCTCCCATTCTACTGCACCATTCTCGCAATCGCTCGAAGTAAGTACTTTTCAAAACAGGGTTATTCACAACAGTTTGAAGTAAACCAAATTCTGTGCTCGGAAGTATAACGAACAACCCTGTACCCCAAAGGCAAAAGCCGGGCTTTATTGGATTACGCCGACTAAGAATAATATCGGGCTTGGGTGCAATTTGTTTCATGTTTCGTATCCTATGCTTTTACTTGTAGAATTCCCGCAGACCATTATCTCATGGACGACTGTGGCCATTATTCAGGATCGTAAGGATTTTGGCAGAAACCCATTAGCACGGCCCAGCCCATGGACTTTCATCCACCGCCTTCTCCGAATTACCTGCTTTTCTCTACTTCTCGCTCTCTCGCATGGTTTCCAATTCACATTATCTCAGAAACAGGATAAATGCAACAAGGTGAAAACATGCTTTCTCTCAATTATTAGTTGGGTTCAATGAATAGAATTCTGTGTCACTCGAGCACTTCATTCAATCACCATTAAGCTCAAACCATCAAAACTTGCCAATTAGCGCAGTTTCCAAACCAGACGCGCCACACTTTTGGGTATTCCATGCCGAAAGGGGTCTGCAACATAATATACTATTTAGAGTGCGATCCCGAGATCCCATACTTTCTCAACATAACATTAGAGGCAATAAGAATTGAATGTAAGAAAAAAATTTTCGATACCGGCCGTACGCTATATCACGGAAATTTATTTTTACTCATTCGATCGTTTGAACAGAACTCAATTCTCACTTGGGCTAAGCCTAGCTTATTAGTTTTCAAATGCTGATGTTTTGCATTACGAGCAAGTGATCATGTGTAAAATTTGCATAACAAATATTTGGTTGAGTGCCCTGCCTACTCGTAAACAATATGTATGTTAATGTTGGTGTAGGTCCCGTTGCTCGGAAGCGCCCTTCTCACGATTGTTTATCAGTTCTGCTTTCTCCTCATCACGCATATTTACCCATCAGCCAGGCTCATTAAAGGTATGACGGATTTCGGTAATCTGTAGTCCGTGTATCATGCAGTCCTTCAACGTTGCTTCACTTAAGCCAATTTCTTGTACTATAAATGAATAATGTTTTTACACGTCTTCCAGATCTAATTACTCGTTTTTAATTTCAGAAATGTGGAAATCTAAGGAACTCATTCGAAACCTCTGTTCTTCCAGGGTAAATCCAATTTTTATGTATTCCAACAACAAAAACTATGAAAACCTACATATCTACATACGTATTCCAAAAGTAAGAGTGGTGAAAGAGCTTGGAAAGCTTTGGTAAGAAAGTGAAAACTGAAAAGTTTGTGACATATCGGAAGTTCTTTCGCATCCGCCTCGAGATTGCAGCAACTTTTAAGATGATTACGAGACGCCGCTGAGTGGAGGAGGAAGATAACAATGATTTTGTTGTGTTTGCAGGAAAGTCCCGTGGGCATTGAGGACAAACGAACGCAGCTGATAATAGCATCATGTATCTTCAGCACAGCTTTTCTCTTCTGCTGGCCCCTCATGGGCATCTTCCACTTCCTGAACAACATACCTGCCGGAGTTCTGTCACGAACCACGAAGACCAGCATCGAGCGTTGGTGGAAGTACGCCCGGCCCATTTCTTATTCTTATTCCTGTGCCAACCCCACGCTCCTCGTCGTTCTCTGCTATGATTGGAAATGGACCACCTTCGTCTCATTTATCACAAGAATTGGGAGGAAGTAAAACTGGGAAATTTTCATGATTTCCGAGCGGCGCCGATATTTATTTAGCCTAGACATTTTAAACATATTTTGTTGACTGTGTCCGCTGGTCTACCTATAGTAAGAACCTCAGTGTCAATACCGTCTGTAACACAATTTGCTACTCAGGTAGAAATGACACGTTTCACATCAAAAGCAATTGTTTACAGTGAAAATTTTCACAATGATTGATGTCAACGTGTGGGACTTATGAGTTTGACAATACAACATTTACCTATTAATTTTAAAAGATTTATAGTATAGCAGTCAAAAAGGTAAACTATATATACTGTACAACTACTCAATATACAGCTTACAATAATGCACTATACAATACTTTCTTAAAAATACACACACACACATTCTACAAAATACAACTGATAATGTTATATAAGCCAAACAACAAACTGTAAACATTTCAAATTGATTAGCCTTCGGGCATGTCAAATAAATTGACGATGATGATGAAACGGCAAACCATATAAGTATAGACTAACAGTATTTCTGCACTGACAATAGTTCCTGATTTGTCAATATATTGTTCGGACGCCTTTATTATTTTTGAGCACAGGAATTCCTGGCCTTTATTTATATATTTATATATATTAATTTTCCAAAATGATATGAAAAGTCTACGTGATATGATCAGTACACAAATGGTCCATCGCTAATGCTTTTCAAAGCATAAATTATGAATTACAAATATTTATTGCACAAACCTATATCTAACACTACTCTATCTACGTAGTACTTTGAAGTACTTGGACACAGCATCCGAAGTTTGAGAAAAAGTTTGCTTAGCTATTATCAAAAGTTTGAAAAACTCTGATCGGAAGGAAAGAATTTGGGTTGTTAGAACATGTCGAATGTGGAACTGTAAATCTACCGTGTGAAAATGTCGTTGTTATGAAAGCCTTCACACTCCCACATCGTCTGTGTATGCCATTCAATTTCCTCGAAGATTTGGACACGGATTTGATCGAGCCGGATACCATTAATCCTACATGCTATATTCGATATCCAGTTCATATTTCAATAAACCGTATTAACGGGTGTAGTGTAGACCGACAATCAGCAGATCATGAAGTGAGGAGATAGTTATAAAGGTAGGGGTTTAGCCATGAGTTATGTTTGCGTGCATTAGATTTGAAATCATTATCTAGAAAACATCGCATTTCGGCGGGTTCAAATGCGATTTTGGCAAACTCTGACTATGTCATCGCGCAGCCAGAAGCATCATTATTAAAAATCAATGAATTTGTGTATAAATATATAATTACATTAGTATATTAAGTACCTCGAAGTTTGTGATATACTGCCATTAGTTATGCTTACGTACATTAGATTTGAAATCATTATCTAGAAAACATCGCATTTGGGCGGGTTCAAATGCGATTTTGGAATCGCTGAATACGGCATCGCGCAACTAGAAGAATATATTATTGAAAGTTAATGAAGTCGCATATAAATATATACTTAAAGTATTATAATTATTTCATTCAGTGAGTGATATATTGCAATTAAATGTTGTTACGTACATTACATCTGAGTTCCATGGTACCTATTATTATTCCGATTTTGCCTTCTTGCAAAACCTGTCCCTCAGCAGAAAACGCTGAAGACGAGCAGAAGCAGAAGAACTCATTAGTCAATAATTAATGTCGATTCTCTTCAAACTGCACATTCTAATTTGACAGAAATACTTATCGTTGTAGTGAAGTGATCACACTAAGCCTAAAGTGAAAATTAAGAATATTGTTAAGGTAGTTTATTCGAAAAAACATTTGAAAAGAAAGAAATATTATATGTAAACCTAGTATCTAGATAAGAGTTAAACTGTATATTTCTGAAGTAAATAGG
>JAQFYT010001235.1:0-17642 GCA_034694925.1 Ceratophysella denticulata
AAAAAAGTTTTTGTTTCATGCATTTCTCCACATTGTCGGTCTACACTACACCCGTTTAAACGGTTTATTATTAAACGAGCCGCCAAAATGCTGAAACTTGCCGCCAAACGTATTCTGACAATATTATTTTTCGGCATTCTAATTTATGCACCAATTTGATTAGGCCAGGCGACAGCGTTTTTAAGCTTTTTTTTGCCGAACATGCAAATTAGAAGGCAGGACACTTTTTCCGACAAGTTTCAGCATTTTTGTCGGCGCCATTCAATGACACGCATTTCTTTTGTATTGAATAAAATACTTTTATAAATTGAGAAGTTGGCTAAGTTTAGGAATATTGTTCGTATTTACTGCAAGCCAATATGTGAGACATCGATTCCTCTTCACCACAGAGCGGACAGTAGGATGCTGCGAACATGCCCAGATTATGCCATTGTCGTTATTAAAGCTGAGCTAATTGAAGTAACGATTTACAGCAATGTATAAAAATTTCCAAGACCCGATTTCAAGAAATTCCAATTACTTTAATGCACTCAAAGTCCACGTGTACTATATTATTCATAATTACACATATTTACACCGTGCCAAGTGTTTTCTCAGCTGCTACCATTGCAAACTGCACTTGCCCTTGGTCGTTTTATGCCATGTGGAAATCATACCTAAGGCTAGGCTAAGTCCATATTCCATCTGTGGACTCACGACGCCAAAATATCATTTGTTAAGGCTGTTCCGTGAAATGCATAAATCGATTAGTAGTTGAGATTGTGGTTCCGGACCATACCCGCCTGCTGGAATATGGATTTGTTCCAAGTTTATCCAGGTGATAATTTAGCGCGTGGTGGTTGAAAGAATCAGTATTACAATTGTAATTATATAATTCGTTTTAGATAACCTTTGAATTCAGATTTGAGTTCACACGACTATGATTTTCTAGTAAATTTCCACAACGTGAGACCAGACAATAGAGAAGAATATCTCTTAGGTATAAATAGACGATCAAGTATGTCTGAAAATATTCACTTGTTTAACTCCAAATTGACATCATGGCGTCCCAAGCTCTGGTTGCACTCCTCGCCGTTTTGGCCGTACTCCTTGCCCCTATTTCTGGAAAGGCCATTTATCAGACTCGAAATGCCGAAGTTAAACAGCAGAGCGATTTATCAAAATTGAGCTTCGAGCTAGCCGCCAGCATTGCTTCCAGTGGACATAGCGACACTGTCCAAGCTGTACGAGGCATTCAGTCAGCCATCGCGGGGCTTGTAGCCAACGCGAACAGCGCCACCATCTCTGAACTCAAGTCATTCATCAGCAAATTGAAAGACACGGTGGACACTTACAAAAACAAACTATCGACGAACATCCGACAGACCCTTGATGAAGCCATTGCCAAACTCGAAGCCAAAGCTGATGCCCATCAGCAGAAGATTAGCGCTGAAGCTGAGGCTCGTCAGCAGAGCCTTAGCGCCGATGCTGAAGCGCTCCAAGAACAACTTAAGGCTGATACCGAAGCTGCACAGCTGAAACTTAAGGCTGACGTCGAAGCACTTCAGCAGCAGATTCAGGCTGATGCCGAAGCTCGTCAGCAGCAGCTCAATGCCGACGCCGAAGCCCGGAAACAAGCCCTTGAAGCCGAAGAAGCAGCCCGCCAAGAGGCATTGGAAACCGATACCAAAACCCGAACAGAGACACTTCAATCTGAGACTGAAACCCGTACCCAGGCCCTTGAAACCGAGACTGAAACCCGGCAGCAAGATCTGAAAACCGAGACTGAAGCTCGTCAAGAAAATTTGAAATCCGAGGTTGAAGCTCGCAAGCAGAACCTTGACAATATTGCTGCCGTTGCTAAAGCTGCGCTGAACAACAACGCTGCTACCGTGAAGGATGCTGCTTCTGCTGGTCACGATCAACTCCGCAACATTCTCTCAAAAACGGAGGGCAACATTCCCAGTTTGGAGAAAACCCTGAAGGAATCCGCTCAGAAGGTCAAAGATTTCATCAATGAGCGATGTGAAAAGGTCACTTCCACGATCAAGTATCTGTTTTTCAGCGGAAAATCCGAGCTCCAGGCCAAACTCAAGGAAGTCCAAACGAACGTAGATGCCGGAAAGTACGATGAGCTTATCCAGAACTTGGTCTCCAAGGTTCAAGGCCGGACCCTCAGTGCCGAAGATATTCTTAACGCTATCTCCCAAAGCTCTACAGATGTAAGTCACCGTAATAATTGTATATTTGCATTTCTCAATTAAGCTAGCATTGTCAATTTTGGCGGGATTTTCAATCTGTTCATTAGCCTTTAATAATGGATAATTTATTTCGATTGTATAGGATCGGTCTGAACTCGTGCGTCTCGTGAACAAGGCGGCGGTGAGCTACATGGGCTCTTTCACCAGCAATCCCTTCCTCGGCACCACGACCATTGACACGAAGTTGAGGTCTGAAATCGTCGCTAGCGTTGGTAGCCTTCACTCCCAAGTTGAGGCTCTGCTCGCAGGTCTCAAACCTGTCACAATTTCTGAACCTGAGCCAGTGACTGATGACGTTGAATAATTTATTTAAATGATCTGCAAATTTCACAAGCTAAATAAAACAATCCGAGTTCTCTAATTTATCGCGAGTATTTATTCCCAGAATGGATGAATTTTAATTTAAGTCTACATATGCTGATTAAACTTTAGATAGGTACCTACTAGAATAAAAAAAAACACCTGTGTTGTTTACCAATTCGGAATCGGCATTGATGTTCATACTGGCATATACGAGTAGAATATTGGTAGGGCAGTCAGACTAATTCAGAATTTAAAATAGAAAAGGGTTTAGCAATCTAAATAAAGAGGTTGCTACCCCACTATTTGTCACCCCATATTACCGGTATCCTATTTGTCGCACCGCTGTCTAAATGCGTAAATATGTCAAGATTTGGGCATGAATTAAGAATTAAGAATTTTGCGCCGGTTTTACTGATTACGGCCACAAATTACGATGACATAAACATTCCGACAGCTGTCTGTTTTCCGCGTTGGGATCAGAGTTAATTATTTATCTTCTTTGGATTGGGTTTAATTAGGTTCTCCATGTTCAAAATGTCGAATTTTAACGTAAATACAGACAATGTGGTTGTAATTTTCAAATGTGGAACAATGTGGAATGTTGCAAATGTTGCAATTTTCTTTTCGGCATAAAACATATAAAAATTCGTAAATGGAGTAGTACAAATGTTCAAACATTCAAAGCGAAGTGTGTACCGTTTGTTTCATATAATTTTAACAACGAAAGGTCTGTCATACATTCATAATAATTGACAAAAAAATAATTCGAGAGGTACATATATTACTTAATCTTGAGTAAGTCACAACAAAAGTGAAGGCTTGACTGATTTCGACTGAATATTAAAAAAAATCCAGTACGTAACAAGGTTCCTGAACAAAAAAAAATTTGGAAAGGTATTTAAATTCGGCTATCTTGTCAACTTTGCACATGCGAGTGATAGAAAACGAGGAGACGCAATTTGGTTGTTCAGACGTCACGTAACTAATCAAGATCAAGTGTGAATCATGCCCGGTCCGCCTGAACCTGAACCGAACAGCTCTGCAACGACGTTATCAACCGTTAAGGTGGTAGGTTAATATAATGCGTTAAACCCAAGCGCTGTATATCAGCCGGTTTAAGTTCGAAACCTTGGATGCTTTACGCAATGCTGGCAATCCGAGAAAATTTACTTTAAAAAAACTCAAATCATAAGAGCATACATGAATCGATTTGACAAATTACAACTGCATTCTGATCTGAGGCCTTGCCACCCACTGGCCATGCAGCAAAGGTACACGTGTACAGACATTATGCAATCTTTGCCACATACTTCCAGTGTATAAACACAAAATACTAAAGTGTTGCCTCAGCTGCTACGCCGTCAAAGTGCATTTCAGAAAAGGTTATTTGCTATTTGCCTCGATTACGCGAATATTGCTTGTATTTGTGGTTACGAGAGTCATTATGGACTCCTGGAACATGGATTTGCAAACGTTTTACAACGGACGTGATCATCAGCATACAATTGCAATTATATAACTCCTTTATTTTTATCAAATTCTGAAATCAATTCATACGGCAGTGATTTTTTGAGTAAATTTCCACACACGGAGTTCAATCAATAATGGGTAATCTGTAAACATGTGTATCTTTTGTATAAATAGGACGGAAGCGTTCAGCTAAAATATTCACTTCGAAAACGTTTTCGAACAAAATTGACATCATGGTGTCTAAGGCTCTGGTTACATTCCTCGCCGTTTTGGCCGTGCTCTTCGCACCAATTTCGGGAAAATCCATTTATCAAACCCGAAATGCTGATGAACTTGAGACGCCAATCCCGACCGATTTATCTCAGTTGAGCTTCGAGCTTGCTGTTACCATTGCTTCTGGAGGACATAGCGACACGCTTCAAGTTGTACAAAACATTTATTCTGCAATCGCAGAGCTTTCAAAAAACTCAAACAGCGCCACCATCGGAGAGCTCAGGTCATTCATCAGTCAACTTAAGGCCAAAGTGGTTTCTGCCAAGAATAACCTATCGACGAAGATCGAAGAGGCCCTTCAAACTGCCATTGCGAAGTTCGAAGAAGAAGCCGATGCCCATCAGCAGAAACTGAGCGCTGAAGCCGAAGATCGTCAACAGCAACTTCAGGCTGATGCGGAAGCTCGTCAACAGGCACTTGAAGCAGAGGAAAAGACCCGTGAAGATAATTTAAAATCCGACACCGAAGCCCGCCAAGAGAACCTGAACAATGTTGCTGCAGCTGCCAAAGCTGACCTGAGCAACAACGCCGCTACCGTGAAGAATGTTGCTACTGCCGGTCACGACCAACTCCACAACATTCTCTCAAATGCCAATGATCAGATCATTCCAAATCTGGAGAAAACATTGAAGGAGTCCGCTCAGAAGGTCAAAGATTTCATTAACGAGCGATGTAACAAAGTCACTTCCACGATTAAGTACCTGTTATTCCAAGGAAAAACCGAGCTTCAGGCCAAACTCAAAGAAGTTCAAGGGAATTTGGATGCCGGAAAGTACGATGAGCTCATCAAGAACTTGATCTCCAAGGTTCAGGGCCGGACTCTCAGTGCTGAAAACGTTCTGAACGCGATCTCGCAGAGTTCTACAGATGTAAGTCACTATTTATGTGTATTATTTAAATACATTGATTTCGTTTGGAAATTCATTGCACCAAAGAACAACCTTAAGCTATATACTGTATGACTTATTTCAATTGTTCAGGAGCGATCTGAGCTTGTGCGCCTGGTGAACAAGGCCGCGGTGAGCTACATGGGCTCCTTCACGACCAACCCCTTCCTGGCCACCACGACCATTGACACGAAGCTGAGGTCCGAAATTGTCGCTAGCGTTGGTAACCTCCACGCCGAAGTTGAAGCTCTGCTCGCAGATCTCAAACCGGTCACAATTGCACAACCTGTGGCACTTGAGCTCGAGCCAGTTATTATTACTGACGACGAGGTTCCGTCGGACACTGAAGAAGCTGCTGGCCGACGTTGAATAACTAATTTAAATGTTCCACTAATTCACAATCCGTATGCTATATGTCGTCTTAAGCTGTGATGCATTAATCGTTTAATAAAATCATTAACGATGGATTTAATGGCATGTATTACACAATAGTAACAAAGCAAATGGTACATAAATTAGGTATTTAGTACAGTATAACAACAGTGAAGGCTTGAGTGAATATAGGGTTGAATATTAAGAAATGTAAATTGGTAGACAAATTACAGGACAATAAAAACAACGAAATAACTGTATTTAAATTAGAAATGTCCGCTATCCCGATGCGCCGTAACCTTCCCGTTATTGTCCACATTGATGCTGGAAGCCGAGTAGACGCCATTTGGTTTACCCGGCGTAGCTAATCGAGTTTGAATCGTGTCCGGTCCTCCTGAACCGCTCTGAAACGACGTGACCCTGCCGTCAGGTGACACGTTGACCCCAGACGTGGTATAGACACCGTTCACATTAGATGAAGTAGATGCCTGACGATGAGTTCCACCACCGGCCCCTGAGCCACCGACGCTACCGATTCGGGCAAAATCCGACACGCTACTATGAGCCCCTGCGGATGCTGCTGATGAGCCGTGACTTCCACTGCTTGGCTGCTGAGCAGGATAGTACTGTTGCTGGTAGCCATTGTTTCCGTTGTTGTAACCACCATTGTAGTCGTTATTATAGCCATCATCGTATCCGTTCCTGTAACCATTGTATCCATTTCCATAACCACCGTATCCATTTCCATACCCGCTGTACCCATTTCTATAATCATTGTATCCATTCCCATATCCACCGTACCCGTACCCGGTGTACCTGCGAGTAAAGGGGTTTCGGAGTTATTTTCCGATTTCAAGAAATACAGATAATGCCTGCCTGTAATAACCTATACCTATTGTAGCGTTTAACAGCTAATAGCCTCAAATCTAGCCTTTATTACATTTATACATATTTTTGCACATTTACACAAGGCATCACGATTCACGGTAGCAGATATGCATTTATTCACTCTTTATTTCACAGAAGCATTGCACCATGTAATAAACCATAAATACAAAAATAGAGGTTCATCGAGTACGATTAACTATGTATAAACTGTCCAGAAACTGAGGATTTGAATGAAATATGTAAATATAGTAGGTAGGAAGGTAGCTAAGAAAATGACTATATCGCGATTGTTTGTATATCGCGGTCCGCAATGACGCTGGAAGCTTAAACGCATATTAAAAACCACCCAGAAAATCAGTACTTATTACCTAGAATCAAGTAAAGATTACAGCGATTAAAATAATCAGCACATTAAACCGCAAATTTGATGGCGCTAAGCCAGAAAGAAATTAAATTCAAAGTCATAACCAAATTATTGAACTCTGTTTATCGATAATTCTACGTGAAAAGTACTAATTTTCTAGGAGATTTGAAATTATCGTCGAAATGTACCTTAAACTACGATATAACTCTTGGAATCATTAATCTCATTCAGCTTGTCACTATCACCCAATTCAGCACTACTAGAGCTGGAGGTACTTGGCTTTGACACGGATGTTGTGTAAATCGGCGGGTTAACTGGTCGTCGAAGCATTCCAGCTAAATTTTTACTCAAATCCCGTAATCCAAGCAGAATCCCATCAAGGAAACCTTGAGCAGAGCGCATCAAATTGTCCGTATTGGTCTGGAGTGTGTTAGTTGTAAACGTGTTAGTAGCTCCAGAGGACAGAATGGATGGATAAGTTGGAAAAGCTGGGAATAGGGTCGCTCTTGTGGTTGGCCTAGTTGTAGTTGTTGTGGTTGAAATTGGACTTGCTGCAGTGGTCGTAGGTATATTTACCGGTTTGACCGTTGCGGAGTTCACGGATTCGACGCTTGAGGCTACGGACATGGTATCATTGTCCCTGGATTCCACGGATTCCAAGGTTTCGGCGGATTCTGATGGTTTACCTCGGGTAGGATTAGCAAGGGCATTTAAGCTGCTCAAGAAGCTATCACTGTAGCGGAGATGGAAATATCAGCATACCGAATCCATAAAACAAACAGGAACAAAACATGCATTCAAAGGATAATATATTAGTTAATTTGCATTCAGAATTCAAGATAAATGTAGTATTAATGGGCATTGAGCAATATCGTAAGTTTACGATTTGGCGCTCCAGCGCTTAAGAGGACGAGTTAAGTTAAAGCGACAAGGTATTCCGGCAGCATATTTCCATACCCTAAATTTGCAACTATAGTGTACATTCTTATGGGAGTCACATTCACGAACCTAACGCTGGAGCTTGACCCAACCTGAAATGTGGCAAGTTGACTCCCATATGAATGTACACTAGCTGCAAATGCCATGTTGGGTTTGGAAATATGCATTCCGGTGAGGATATTGGCATGGCAATATTCAAACTATTTGCCGTCATGAGATGTACCTTAAACATATATCGTACATGAGTTCCTCGGCCAAACCAAGTTAAGAAATTGGCAGATATTTCATGTCGAGATATTTAGACACTGCCATTATGAATTAGCAAAGCAAAAGTTTCCGATTGAGCTAAAGCCAGTCAGAATTAGGACGACTAATATGTTTCTATCACCAGCCACATCTTTGCATGCTAGAGTGAGATTAACCTACTTACTTGCAATTGCAATTAATCAAATCGCTGCATGTACTAAGCCATCTCCATCAAGAAATATGATCAAGGATATACATATCTCTATCATACACAAACCCCTAAGGCCATCTTAAAGTTATAACTTATAACCGCGTCCTAGCTAATGACTGTAAAACTGTAATATTTTTTTGGCAGCAAAGCATTGGCTAAAGTTTCAATCACTCATTATTTTGAAATTTGTTTCAGATTTACAAACTAAAAATTGTGTGAACACACAGGAAGAGTTATTAGTATATCGTAAAGCGACACCAAATGCAATTAGCAGGAGCTGAGAGCTGACAATCAGTCCGGAAAGCCGTAAACTAAATGAGCGGTCGAATACCTATCCGCGGTGTAGTTATTTACATGTATCTAATTGTGCGACAATAATGTTATACCTATGTAGTATCTTACCCTTGCGAATTTCCAAAGAATGGTAAGGACGGGAATTGACCGGTGAAGTCACCGAATGGAAATCCTCCGTTTCTTGTGAAACCTAATTTTAAGAAAATCAAAATGAACATTTAGAACAAACATCAGCACGAAATTGGAATGTCTTCAAATTTATCCACTAGGTACTGCATAGGTTTGGATAACATATTTTGTCGTAAAGTGACAGTTGATGCAATCAGGGTTAAAATAAACTTGTAATTTTGTTAATTAAATTCAGTTTTTTGTTCAGTGCAATTAAAAATTCAAAGCGGATATTCAATATAGCGCATCATTGCAAATTGCATAAATACTACACATAGGCGATGTCTTTAGATCGAAACAACATTTTTTATTATTACTCACCGAACTCAGTAGGTAGGTATAAAGTCGTTGGAAATAACACAATGAAAGACGTCATATGACCATATGCAATGCGATGTCGTTCAAATTGTTTGTTAAAGCCATATAAGCCTTAAAATGGCATATTATACATACATATATTGCATGTCATATCCGTATTATATGGCTTAAATGTCCATTAATTCGCAGCATCAGATCATCCACAGAAATAAGATTTACACGACACAAGTATATGTACCTAGTGCCTAACCTATCAATTTTTAGGTCAGGATATTGTATATCGAAGTCGTGGTGGCATTCCGTGTCTGAAAGCCGGCTGATTCATCAATTGATGAGAAAATGCTATTATCTAGGTGTAACTTCTATAACTTCTAGCTTCTAAGCCATTGATAATTAAGCCGCGGCTCTGCAGCTGGTTATGGGAATACAGATTTGCGAAATTATTCCGAGTTGTCCATACCTTGCTAATAGGAGACTCAAGGTTAATTGCCGTGTGGAAGGAAGTTCTTGGAAGGAATTAACGTAGGTACATAGTGTGTATCATTAGTTCATACATTCAGTTATTGCTTCATAAATCACAAATACGCTGGAGGCTCTGGGTTTTGGCTGTGCAAAGTGCAATGCAAAATCGTATGACGCATTAGTTACAAAAAACTTCATTCGTAAATTAATAGCGTCGTAGTATGAACACTTGCGTGTGCGGTATTCTGGTTATTTAATTCCAAAGACAGGCAATAATGAAATTATATGCTTTGATCACTCAAAACTGCATCGTGCAGCATGTTTTGAACATCAGTTTAGGAAAAAAAGGTAAATTAAAATTGGGAATTAAACGAAGGCACGAAGTGCCCGAAGTTTAATTATAATTATATTATGGACTGAAAGAATAATAATAGTAGTCTCACTTGAACCACCAGTTGACCCGTAGCCATTCCCAGAACCCGAGGAAGATGATGCTGATGCAGAAGCTGACGATGAGCTTACTTGTCGTCGGATTCCTGTCAAATACAAATCACCTGCTTATTACATCCTTGACAGATGAAATTGCAAAACGCTAGAAGGCCAAATTCCGTCAATTAAACGTATGGTTTCGGGCAAAATCCGCTTTTTCAAACAATATTATACTGATCTCAACGAAGTAAATTTTAAATCAGCAAATCAAAATAAACTTACGATTGTTCTGAATGGTCATAGCTTCCGACAGCGTTCCACAAAGATAGAGCGTCGTTCCAAGGAGGCAAATGAGACTTATCGAAGAAGCCCTCATGATTGGAACTTAATTAAATCAAGTAAATTAATTCAAATTCAATCACTTTAACTGCAGCAACACTTTCTTATTGTAAATATTGTAAAGTCAAGCCGTTGACGATGGCTAGGTTCAAGTCTGAGTCCAATTGACAAACTAAAAGTGCAGAAAGCTTAAAACTAAAGCTCATTGAGTCGATGAGGTTTTTGTTTGACGCAAGACGTAAGTAACAAAGTCTTTGGTCTATTCGTACAATATACCATATTCGCAAAAATCATGGCACCGCATCATATCAACCTAGTCATCATATACTGTAGCGTACATACTCTTACAATATTTACAATGCACTACAGCCCATGCATTTCAATTACAGCCTACAACCTACCTGAAGCCAACGTAATATATTTTTTTTCTTAAAACTAATAATTACCTGTAGGTAGCACGCATATAAACAGCGAGCAAAAATGCTTAGCTATTTTTTACTGTATGCTACTTGTGCTGATTGAAGGTCCGCGTCAATTGAGAATTGGGAATTGTCATAAAACTCATCCTTCTTCTTAGAAGAAATTTCACATGCAAAGAAGCTATAATTTCAAGTTCAAGTATGGGAACTGGGAATCACTCAACCTGAACGTCGTCTCCAAGCAAAAGTGATCTCATCTCTACTTATTTACTAGCGTGTTAAAATAATCACGCTTATTTAGGAGAAATTGAAAATAAATGCTGTACGTATATGTATCTCTAAAGCACCTCACAGTTTCTGCTTATCTTGTACATACATTTGAATATTAAATTAATTATATGACCAAACTTCATAGCGTGCATTTATTGTGGTTATTCTTTGTGACCTGATCTGTAAATATGATGCTATTTTGAACGGAGATATCGGTCGTATGTCGCATATGTACCTTGCTCTGTCATGGCGTGACAGTTTAATGTCAAACGCTTTTGTTAGCATTAGCACTTTATGAGCCGACGGATTTTATGAGCAAATGTACAGTGAAATTAAGAGTACGAATGGCATTTAATAAACGAAGAATGCTGAATCAATCAAATACGGGGGCTGTCTCAAAAATTCTCTATGCATGTAAATATCATAGAATTTCACAAATATGTATGCGAATAATTTTGCATCGGCGACACCAATGCTGCCCATTTACTTAACTACGGCATGAGGATCATACTACTGGTAAAAGCACAAGCTCGACTTTAAGTTTGCCTCATACTTGCGTAATTGTAATACAATGTAGTTTAAAGATTAATTTCCGCATGTCAGTATTGCCCAATTCCCTAAGCAGTCTGCAGCAGGTATTGTACAATTAGGTTGGTGCCCCACCGGATGAGCTTATTACGAACGAAAATGGATTTCCGTAAGCTTGGTTTGTCATGCAAAACTTGATTTGAACATATGTAATAGGGGTCCTGTATATTGCCTTCGGAATTGGGATACAGCAGATCTGTGATCTGTGCAATATAAAATATAATATGCGGATAAATTTAGTTTTACACCATCCGATAGGACGATTAAATAGCTGTAATAAATGACGGAAAAAATACGTAGGTACCTATCTGTAATCTACAAATTGTAGATAGTGTGGAAACATACCCAAATAAGTGTGAAGCTAAATATGTGCAACATATATATGCATTTACAAAATGTGCGTATTTATTATAACACATATTCAATCCATGGCAAATAGTAACAAATAGCTGAAATTAACGGTTTTGAAAAAATATTAAGTACTTTGTACCGACTTTAAGAAATTAAATTGTGTCATCTGTGTACGGAATAAAGGAATGCACAGCAGTGTGATGTAAATGTTATTTTTAGTGATAGGTACTGGAATTTTACACACGTTATTTAGTCAATTCATGGCATGTTGACACTTTTGTATGTAGAACATCCGGCAAAAAGGCTCAGAATTCGCTACCGTCATGGCTTCGCATATGCAGAGCTAGCTGACCAAAATTATTTCGGCATTAATAAAACTTTCTTTAGCAGTCTTTGTTATTACGAAATTTACGGGATTAAGCATTAGCCGAACCAACCGTAAACATATATTCATTGCTAGACATTGAACTCATTATAATCATGCGGGATGCGGGACGCAGCACACGTGAATACTGTTGGATCACGACTGATACTTTAGCGTAAATATACTGAACAGATGTACAAGATTAATCACAGGGCATATTAGAGATTATAATTCACAGAACGAATGCAGGATTATTTTCAAAAGCAAATAAGTGATTATAGGTCATAGGTCATCCAGCATACATTGGCCAAATTCCAGAACAGTCCAGACCGGATTAGATATTGTATCTGTACCTTGATCTGTACAAACTAATCTGATATCCGACTATGAAAATTCATAAGCTGCTGAGATTGAGACACTCGCTCTCCAGAAACAGTTGCCGGAGAGTCAGACCAGAGAGTCAGTTGGACTAAACTAGCGTTTGTATTAGTGAATACAGACCCTCCTTTAGTTCATAAGCGTTTTCGAAAAGAAGCACTAGAATTATTAAGTGCTGAATTTTTGAGGATTTCCGCACAATGACACGGAAGCTAAATACAACCATTTCTTTAGGTCTCTTTGTTATCTGCCTGGTTATTCTGACATGGAGCAGCACGGTGTCTGCCAAATCAATTGTGATCCATAAAAAAGGTAAGTAGTTTAAAAGCGTTATTTACCAGCCATTTGTTCCATTTTATATTTAAAAATAATTATTTTTGAAACAGTCGTCAGACCAGCCCTTCACGCACACCCTGGTGGAATCGCAAAAACAGTATCCTTACATGTTAAATCCAATCACCCTGGTGCTCCGCCGCAGCCACCTTTAAAGAAGCACGTCGTCAAGAAAGTATTGGTTCCTGGCAAGAAATCGATTAAGATTACTAAAGGTGTTCACGGCAAGGCTCTTCCGTTTCCACCATTGTCGAAACCCAAATCAGTTAATGTAGTAAAACGGCTTAACGTTACATCAATTTCTGTGTCGAAACCGGGTGTAAATGTGGCGAAAACGGTTGGAATCAGCAGTGCGATTCTGGCACCAGCAGCGGTAGCTGTATCGATTGCTACACCCTCATCAAGCGTTACCGATGCACCGGTGGATGTTGCCACAGACGCTCCAGCGGATGCAGCTACTGAAGAACCAGCTGATGCAGCCACTGGCGCACCAGCTGATGCAGCCACTGACGCACCAGCTGATGCCGCCACTGAAGCACCAGTTGATGCAGCCACTGACGCACCAGCTGACAACGCTACCGATGCCCCAGCTGACGACGCCACTGACACACCAGCCGATGCTGCCACAGACGCACCGGCTGATGATACCACCGATGCTGCCACCGACGCCCCAGCTGACGATACCACCGATGCCCCAGCTGACGATACCACCGATGCCCCAGCTGACGATACCACCGATGCCCCAGCTGACGATGCCACCGATGCCCCGGCTGATGCCGCCACTGACGCAGCAGCTGACGATGCCACCGATGCCCCGGCTGATGCCGCCACCGATGCTCCGGCAGACGCCGCCACTGACGCACCAGCTGACGATGCCACCGATGCCCCGGCTGATGCCGCAACCGACACTCCAGAGACAACCACGGCTGTATCAATTGATATTGCTATCGACGCAGATACAGAAGCCGTGACAATTGACGATTCAACAATGGACATTAACATTGACGTAGATGGCTCATCAGCTACTACGACGATTCCGGTAGTTGACGTTATAGTTGACGTTTCTGACGCTGATGATAGTACAACAGCAGCGAGCGTAGACATTGACATTGCTGTTGACGCTGACACGGCCACTAACGAACCAAGTACCGACGACATAATCAAAGCTATTACAGAGGACATAGGCATTGACGTCGCGACAGCCACCGACGAAGAAGCTGACATTTCAATTGATATCAGCGCAACCACTAAAGCTCCAATAGGGCCTGCGGCTAACGTTGAGGTTTCAAAGGACATTAGCGTTGGATCTGTAACTGACGAAAATCCTTTCGGAGTTTCCATTAGCAAGGACATCAACGTTCCCGACCCGGTTAACGACGCTAACGGTATTTCAATCAGTAAGGACATTAGCGTAACCGACCAGGTCAACGACGCTGGCGCATTTTCAATTAGCAAGGACATAAGCGTACCTGCCGGCACTAACAATGTTAACACTGGCGCTGACAAATCCGTTGCATTTGCTGTTGACAAATTGGTTGGTTCCAATGGTACCGCTGTGGATATTACCAAATCCCTCCGGCAGCATTCCTGAACAACCAAATCAACATCGCCTTGGCGGCAGACGAGTACACCGTGATTTCCGTGAAACTTATTTCTTACTTCAGTTCTAAATGTAATCGAACAACCAACAACCATTTATTTCTGTTTCATATGTATTTCATATTCCAACGAATTTTTCCTGTCATTTGTGGATAAATAAATTTGACATCTTGTTTAAGGAAATGCTACAACGTCAAGGTGCTATTTTGCATATTTACAGGAATTGAACTAAGTTTACAATTTATGGTAAAGTGTAGGTAGGTACAAACTAACTGTATTAGGCATTTAGACATGCGTCTATAGTATGAAGCATAATGCAAATTAATTGACTTTATCCTGCATAATGCACAAATGAATACAGTAACAGGTAAATCTTCAAGCAATTTTGCGATTGTATAACAATTTACCTATCTGATTCAACTTTCCAATGTCATGAGCGACCGGAAGTAAGTAATAGGAAGGAGCAAACATGTTTAGACCGTATATGGATTACATTATTCAATCAAGCATTCACTTATAAGATTGTATAATCTTGCCAACGGTTAAATTTTATTTTGCATTGCAGCTTTATCTTACGCTAGTTTATTTACGTGCCACGACAAGTATCGCATCCAATCTCAGTTTAACGTTTAACTTAGTTCGTTGTGGTAGCTCGACTACAGTCTTTAGTGCAAAAAAAAGTTTCGAGAACGCGTGCTTCTTTTTTTACCATAAATAATGAAATCGATAACGATATTGTCTCTAAGTTGCTTCTGCATTATTATTTCAATTGTATCTTCATTACCAGTGTCAAGTAGAATCATGGAACTAAACCGAGCATCGGAATCATCAAATGGTAATTTTATTAATTTGCTTGTTGGCGCATCTCTAGCATTTTTGCCTGTATCTGACAATAAGCTAAATGATTCGACTACCTACGTAAATTTCTTATTTTTCAGATGCATTAATAAAACAAAAGTTCCATAAGCTGACGTTTTACCCTGTTTCAAGTCGATTTCCTAACGCACTTCCAGAATCCGTTCTGGAGCGCCAGAAGCGTCACGCCAAATCCGAAGAAGCATCGTCCGCTGAGGAATATCATGAAACTAATTTAGTTGAAGAAGGTAAACTAACTGCACATTAAATCTTACAATCTGGCACTACGTAGGAGAAAATTCTAAGTAATAATCAATACCTACATATTTAGGATATGTTTTCTCGTTTTCCACAGATGATTTCATTGACTTCCGGGAATTTAAGCCACCAAAGGACGAAATCGACTATGAATAAGTGGTTGTAAACCTAACCTGAATTTTCACACGGAAAAAGAATTATTGTTAATACCAAACTATTTAATTATTAATATTTGCTGTCTCTATTGAATTTTTATGTCATATTTAAATTATTTATTAAAATTTAAACCTACGTTGATTGGTTTGCGAATATAAATACTTGGCAGGTAATTTCGTATTCTATATGAGATCGCCAAATTCACACATTTACCAAACCATACGCTGTTGCAGGACAGGCAGATGGTCTTGACTCTTGACATTAAATATTCAACTTGAGTCCACATTCAGTATACAAGGTTGAGGCTACTGCATAACGAATTTAAGTAACAATAAATCCCCATAATTTGCATAAATTAATGCCGTAGTACAGAGTAGCACGTCATATACAATAACCTGTTCTTCCAGTATTTGCACTTCCTTCCTGTCCAAGGTGCGTAAAGGTATTTTGTTGGTTTTGTTCTGGATACCCAGGACAAAACCAACAAAATACCTTTACGCACCTTGTTCCTGTCCAAGATTTGATGTTAGAATTACATAATATTAAATGAATATTTACCTACAACGTCCACGTCCATCCGTATTCCTTTCCAAGCATTTAAAACTTGTAAAAAATGTAATACAATTACTACACGTATAAACGGGCCTTTGTTGTCAGTTGTACAGTATTTGAAAGACTCAATATTTTTCTGCTCATAATTAATTCTAAAAATGTCCATAAAAATAACAGATTTTGCCCATAACTGGTTAGGTTAAAATGGTTGCCTATTTGAAATAGTTATTTAGACGTCATGTTCTCTTATACTAAACAAAACACTACTCGTCTGCGGCCTGACCTGTACAATACCTCATTGGAAAGCTAAAAGGGTTTGGCTAACCACATTGGCTTTTCCAAATTGCAATTAATTGTCTAAACTACATCTAAATTTTGTTGCGTTGCACGAATATGATAAATTTTCGGGATTTCCGTAATTTCGAGTGTAGGGTAAATTAGATTAAACATATTTATGTTAGGTTAAAAAAACGAGTAGACAGACTAAACCGTCGTTTTTTTTTAGAGTAAACAGTTTGGGCAAAAAATGTTAAAATTTAAAGGCACCTAAACTGGCAGCCATCAAAATTAAATTTGCATCAGTTCACAGTATAGCTTTGCTTTCTCATGCACACCTGTAAAACGCTGTGTAACCTTAATGTACGTCATTGTTACGTAATTGTTCGTGGTTACACTGGTTACTGAGCTGCGTTATCGCTAACTGCGCAGTACTCCAGGCTGGTCAAGGCGAGCATATGGGCCCGCTGGCGCTGCATATTCACTCAAGCGTTGTTGCTGGAACGGGAATGGGACAAGCCCACGCACGACGACGACGACACGACAACGACGCGCACTTAGCTCAGCAGCCGCGGGCCCATAGTACAATTTTCAGTTTTTAGCCGGATGCCGTGCGAGGAGGTCGTTAGCCTTTACCTTTTAGTCATCCGTTCGTTGTTCGTGCTGTAAAGTCAACTGTCAACATTTTTTCACCTTTAGCTCCGTGACCTGTGACCCGGATTTCAAGTTTTATAGCTGTGGAGACATCAAATATGGATACTGTTATCCATGTCGACGACGCTGGTGATGGCGGGTCAACGCCTTCGGATGTGGATGACGACGGGTTGACCTCCAATTCAACTATTGTTGTCGGACGGGACAAATTCGGGGGTGGCGGAATACAGAAAGAGCATCCTCTGTTCAATTGGGTTGTAAGTATTTATTAGACCGACTATGTCGGGCTATATGTGATTGAACTTTCCGTCCGTCCGTCTGTCACAATATAAATACGACCAAATGAAGGCATCCACATATCCCTTGCTGCTTCATCTAGTCAAGTT
>JAQFYT010001236.1:0-17635 GCA_034694925.1 Ceratophysella denticulata
AAATACCAAGCTTTTAATTTCAAAAAGATGGGTTTCATATAGGTATGTGCAGGTATATGCAGCATTTGGATGAGTACCATGAGTTGTGTGCATAAGGTCAGTGAACTTGAGTCGACTAGCAATGATCGGGTATTATGCACCGTGCACCGCATACGGCATAACGCAAAGCAAGCCGAGCGCACGACAAGCGTGCGGCGGCGACGCGACAGCAGTAGAGCAAAATGTAAACAAACTCTGAAGTTTGTTATTTTTTCAAAAAACGAGTGTCATAAAAAATAAACAACGCACGAGCTAACCTGTAGAGGCTTTGCCTCTACAGCTCAAATAATCTTGGTGAAATCGATGCGGAAGTTGAGCATACGACGTACAAACGCGAGACAAAATTAGGATGTTTATTTGCACTTGCTATATTTATTTCTGAGGTTTCTGAATTTTAGAGTTCACAATATTTGTTGGTATGTCCAAGAACAGTTGATTCACCTTTGTGCTGACCTGTTCAAAGATCATTGGCTGATTGACATTGTTTAAGACCAATTCGTTCTCTATGTCGTTTTATTCGATTTTTAGTTTGTTTAACCGACTTTAATTATTTTAGTAAGATTATGTTAGGTTAAACTAGGCTAGGGTATTGAGTACTACCCACCAGAAATTTGCGGTAAATGACAATACGACCAGACAAAACCCGAACAGTTTGGTCACAAGGAGAACTCTGCAGGTCAGACAAAGGTGGAACAATCGTTGACAGTACAAATCCCTTCAATTTCACTTATTGTCATTAGTTTTATTTAATTTCGAGCTTTTGGTTCACAGATAATAGCTAACACATCATTACATAAAGAGATTTAACATTTCAGATGGGATTAAGTGACCTTTAACGAACAGAGTACATTTTTTTTAAATCGGTGCTATATCTATATCCAAATATAGCTTGTAGGTAGTTTACTTTCAATAGTTCGTACTTAAATTAACAAAAATCCTCTGCGCAAATTTATTTAACCCAACCCAATTGGAATTAAGAAAATCCTCTGCGCAAAATTTAACCCAACCCAATTGGAATTAAGAAAATCCACTTCGTAAAATTTATCCCATTTTAATTTAAATTAAGCAAAATCCTGTAAAGCGTGGTTATAATTTACATTAACATTCCTGAGTCAATTGAGATGCTGATTTTATTATACTCTGCTCGCTAAAGGTTACTTTAACAGAAGTTGAAGTTCACAACAAAAATCGGTTTTGAAGTTCATTAGTTCAGGCTTACACGTAATTATTATGGAATGCCTCTCAATGTCACGATTAAATCACATATTACAGTAGCGTCAGTCTTTTGAAACAATGTTTTACTCATGTATTGTTCAAATAGGTTCATTAAAATTAAAAATACACCCAGGTCCCTTGCATTACGCTTTTAATTGTTGAGATCAAATACTAATTCATGAGAAAAATGACCGAGCAACTGCTACGTTTTGGTCACCGCGACGAAAGGCTCTCCATGTTTCAAGTTCGAGAGTTTCTTCTTCGTTGGCTACTCGATAAGTAGTAGAGAAGTTCATCTCGCAGCATCCAACCTTCTCTCTCCAATTTCCTGATCATTTGACGAATGGCGTTTGGACGAACACGCTGGACACGTCGAGCACGTCGGGCACGACGCGCGGCTACAATCCTCCTCAGACGACGGGCTTGCAAGTATTCTTCTCGTTCTTGTTCAGGTGTCTGAAATTAAAATTAGTAAACAGTATAATTAGCTACAACTCAGCAACAAAACAGCATTTTTATTACTAGCCCGTCCATGCATCAGAACTGATGAGCCTAATTAAGTTTGACAGAATTACCGACATGATTATACACCATACACAGCAAACGCAAACTACATAACTAGGTGCATGTATTCTTCTAGAAGACAAATTACTAATAAATTGTTTAACCGAATTTTAAGGAATTAAAGATTTAATTATTGAAGATATGCGACAAGTGCTTCCAAACGATTTACATTAGGAATTGAATATTAGGTGTAGGTTTTGGATAACTGCCACAGGCACACGTAAATAGGTGCGAAAGCTCGTTATCTGTATATGGACTGGATATTTGCCACGTTTCAGTTGTGAAATTAAAATTACATACCCTCTGAATGACCTCCACTGGAGCAACAGCAACCTCCTCAGCATCAGGAATTGGTCCAACTTCAACATTAGGGTCGACTATTTCCATTACGGGCGGAGTTGGTCCTGTGGTACCAGAAGATGATGATGTTCCTTCCATTGCTGTCAAGCTAGCCCTAAATTGCTCTTCGTCTTCACCAACTAAATTTTCAAATACATTAAAAATCATTATAGAAATTAGTCATGCGTTAGTATCAGTGCAGCGGCAATCATATCAATTCCGCGCTATTTGGACTCAAGTGTAATACTAACTCAAATGGTACTTACCTACACAACGTTGGTAATCCAGCGATGAAAATTCGGGACTGTAACTCAAATTACTGAAATCCAACTCCGATCGTCTTGGTAGATTTCCTAATCTTCTGGCACTCGAAAATTATTCTCAAGTAGATTGTAAGGTGCAATAAATGATACCTATCGAAGGAGAGACGAATGAACGACAACCTGACCGGACAAAATCTAAAGCACAAGAGAAGAGTAACAAAAACTTTCGAGACCTTTATACATTCTTTTCAAGCACGTAATTGGGTGTATTGCGTAAGTTAAAACTGAGACACTTACTTCTCTCCAGTTATTATGCATAGGGGTGGGGGTAAAGGACCAATTTCGGGTACGTAACTACTCATTTTTGTGGAACAAAATCGGTTTCCTATTGGTCAATTGTTGCATAAATCAAACGTTATGCATTATCTACTCGGATGGATTGGGTAGGTTACGCCTCGGGCATCTGCTACTACTCTCTGTGCTTTATGCATTGGGGTGGCGCAGGGGACTATTTTCAGGTACTCGCTCGTGTACAAAAATGTCTGTTTCGTACTCGTTAATTCCTGTACCAATCAATCGTTATGTAATTATGACGAACATCGAACGTATTTCCCTGTACTAATCTGCGTGTATTATGCATTGAGGTAGAATTTGGCATCGTTTCCAGACCTGCCAGTGTCAACAAACTACAGCTTTGATTGATGGAACAAAAGATATCTCTGTACACACATACAAATTCTGTGACCCCTCGTAGAACGTTATGTAACGAATAGAATACGTATACACAAAACCAATGGGATGAGACCCGCCCTATTCCACGGACTTATTCCGGTAGGAGAAAATCACTAGTATAGCGCCCATTTAAGAAAATCTAACCAGGTATACCGTGCAGGGATGGCATTAGAAATCGATTTTTGCATATACGAATAATTATTTGTGCATGCAACGGTCCGGATATAATCTCGGTCGAGATATATCTGAACCGGTTCATTAATAATATTGTACAATACATCTCGTCAATTTATTACCATTAATCAATCCAAGTAGAAATTGGTAATTAGGACAAGGTATCTCCGAACGATTGTATTGCATGTCGATTAGTGACGCACATCGTATTGCTTCTATCCTCTGCGAGCGCTCCAACCTAACCTATCCTAATGAAAATTTATGCGATACTCCATATCTGCTATACTTTGTCGTTCTGCTCGCCGCGATACTTTTTGGGCAATACTCTGTACTTTGTCGGTGTACTGTAAATTTTAACCTTACACCATCTAGCTCTGCATTTCTAGTCCTTTAGCATAAAGTACGCCAACCACTTTATTTGGAGCAAAAAACGCCCGAAATCCGTCCCGTTTTCCAATTCGAAACCGTGTAGATCTCCAGAAAAAACGATGTACAACCCTTTCCATGTAATATCCTGTTAACAGCTATGATTGAGGTCAAAACGTGGGTCTAAAAAAACTCGTGTAAGGATCTGGAGGTTCAATCTAAAGCTAGCATTTTTTGTTGAACAGTACATACCTAAGCAGTGTGAGACATTTGTGAGCTGAAGTTTTTCTTGGTCAGACTCGAGATTTTGGAAGAGCCGGAGATCTCTGCCATCATGTCAATGTCACACCTTTCACTCTCTCTCTCTCAAGTTCCTTTCTCCCAATTTTCTTTGGGTGCCCTCCATTGGAGATCCATTGATCGGAAGACTTTTGGAACACGAGAAAAAGACCCCCCGTTCCATTAGCAACATAAAGAAAGAAAAAAAGAAGAAGTCTTCGGTTTGAAGAAGACGAGGGCCTTTAACTCACCACATTGTTCAAATTTGTTCAAGGAAAGACAGGGAATGGGAAATATGTCCTCTACACCACTTGAATTATTCATGAGTAACCGGATAAGAGACATCAAGAAACGAGTTGTCCGCCCTTCCTTCACACAGTTTCCGAAGGAGCGAGGAAGAACGGGATGAAATTATGAACCTTACCCGTCCGCTGGGCCCCGCTGCCCTCCTGACGAAGCGACGGACTCAGTTGTAAACGAAACCGACCATTTTTCGCCCGCAGCCAAAGCCACAACCGAGATTCCTCAAGGGTTTATCGGAATCAACGTTTCTTGGTAAACCGATGTGGTGTAAATGTCAACTAGACCTCAGTCATTTAGGTATAACTATCGTCATTGGTTATCTGTCGGGTTATTTGTAACGTTTTTTAGCATTAGCACGGGAATTATGTAGGTTACACTGGCAAATTAGAAGGCCAAGTCTACGTTTGCCATTCTCTGTAAATAGCTTCGGTTGAGCACCGTCAATAGTGCAGGTGTATTTTAGAAACAGTACGAACTGAAGATGCAGTTGGCTAAGGCTATGATTGTTAGGTTAAATAAAGATGCAACATGGAATTTCGGCGTTTTTACAGGAGTGTAATTTTTAGTATGCAAAGGGGTGCCATTTAATGGCGCCGCCAAAAATGCTGAAACTTTGTCGCCAAAAATGCTGAAAGCTGACGAACGTGTTCCGACTTTTAATTTCCACAATTTCGGCGACAAATAAAGTTGAAAACGCTAGCGCCTTGCTTTACCTAACCTAACCTGACCTAATCAAACTTCTGAAAATTAGAATAGCCGAAACATAGTTTTGTCCGAATACGTTTGGCGGCAAGGTATTTTTGGCCGTAACTTTAATAATAAGCCAATGCAAAGTACCCAGTTATTATGAATTTCCAAACAACCGAGACCCAATTGACGATAGACTGTCTTCTTTACGCGAATCGCACTCGGTTTGGTCATACGAGCAGACATTAGACCAAGAAAGAATTCCACATTCCGCCTATCTTTCTCGCCATATGAATTTGAGGCTTTTCTCTTTTGGATCTCCCTCGCCGGAGAAAGTTGAATGTCAGTTCCACTTTAATATAATATTCTAAAAGCTATGAAGCATTTTTAAATTATACTAAAAACGGCATAATGTGCGTGATTTCATTTCATTTTTTTTTCTTCTTTTCGTCTTACATTGTTACAATCTCCGAAAAAACTTTTCATTACGAGACCCCATAAAGAATGATAAGTGAGTGGAGAAGAGTTGGCTACTAGGCCGCTCTTCAGGCTTCTGGGCTCCTTGTGCCTCTTCACGGTAATGTAATGGGAATGTGACCTATAAAAATTTCGATAATATTTTGCGGAAGCGTTAACAAGACGTGCTTTGGAACTTCAATGAGGCTCTCGGTCCCCGTAATATTGACACATTGCTTTTTAGGTGAGGTATTATTACGTTATTACCCTTTATTGTCATTGTCTGTTCCGTAGTCCGGTAGTAAAACTAGGGCGTATGACCGGTGCCATATATCCGGTACTCGGTTCATTAGAAATTCCATTCCGGATCTTTGGCTCGAATTCGCACGCACGGCGAAACGTTATGCTACGTTAGCATATAGTGAACCACTCGAGAGATGCTTTCGAGTTCCATTCGCATTTCCTGTAGTAAAAAAATATTTAATATTTCTTCTTTTTTTTAACAAACTCTTGAGCCTGTCGGGAAGAAAGTGTATAATCTCCAACTATTCAAATTTTCCTTTTTGGTGAATATTGCATAAAAGAAACGAAGTTTCTGTTAGCAGAAGTAATGGGGAAAACGGACGTTATCCATTTGGGAGAATTATTGAGTGATAAATGGCAGGAACTCTTATTACCTCGTCAATCATTCTTTTTACTCTTTTTTACCCCCTTATGCACTTTTTCTTGGGCTAACGAGCAAGCCAAACATCCACATTCACTGCTCACTAAAAAACTTTATATTCCTCAACGGAATTAAGAATTCCCTTATGAAGGGAATTTATATATTCAGAAGGTCCTAGACGCAATTCTGGGGGTGTTTCCGGTCATTTCCGTCCTGGATAGTTGAGAATTGTCGTAGGTCACGGTCAGCAGGGTGCGTTGCAGATGGTTCTTATTAGACAGGATTTTGGGCATTGAAGATTTCATTTGACAATATTTGAGGAATTTCACTCGGTTAAAATATTTTAGACATTTTAAGCACTTTTAAGAACATAAACACATTCAAAGGCAAATTAAGCGCTTTCAGTAGGTCAGGTTTTGCCAGAAAAACCTATATGTGACTTTCACCATATTGCTCTACAGCACTTTGTACGGATTTTACTGGGTAAGTTATTCACAAAATTATGCAATTTTCACTGGGTTAGTAAATGTCGAGCTAAGCCAAATGTCGATAGATTAGATGTCAATTAAATTATGGCACTTGGAAGCACAATTTAGTGGTACAGTTACTTGATTATGACCATGAATTTGTACTAAAGTTATTGACAATATACTTTTCACTATATCTGGTTATGTCAGCCGATTGGGTGCACCAAGGATTTTTGAAAAAAATCATTTGCGTTAAAAGGTTATTTCATTCACTTGCTTACGTTGTTTACTTTCCAAAAACCGGTTATTTACGACAGTTGTTCCAAGTTTTGCTTCTGTCGGTCTGACCGTGACCGCAAATCGTAACCATCTGCAATTTTGCGACCGTTGCATGCCAATTTGGGGTGCGCCGTTTAGATTCGCTTTAATTCTAGTTTTCTACAAATTTGAACAAAATACCTATAATTTACGAAAATTAATGTTTTATTCCTTGATTATTTTTGTAAATATCTGACGGCGTTAAGATTTGACTCATGTGACCATAATAATATAACACATCAAATATTCCACTTTGAATCGTCCGTACACACCTCCATTCTCAACGCTCTTGTTCTGAATGCCAAAAACGAAAAAAAAAACTTGAATAGTTCCAAATAACATTTCTCACCCGTTCTCAAGCCTAATAAATTATGACTAAATACTTCAGAGTAAGGAGTCACAATTCTTGTAATAAAATAAAATTTAATCGGGAGACGTTTTCCACAGTGTCTGTGTGCCCGACTACTTCAGTGCTCTCAAGCCAGGAAAGGGCAGGTTAGGGAAGAAAGCAAGCCGCAGCCCGTCATGCCCGCCTCTCCTCATTAATGATTTAACTGGCCCCAATGTGGGTGTCGGTGAGAGATCATAACTTTCCCTTTACGGCTTCGTTTGGGGAGTTCTCATCTAAATTAAGAGCAAGAGAAAAGAGACTACCTACCAACTTCAGAACCAAGATCTTCTTTTTTGGCGAAAAATAAGAAAAAAAAAATAAGAAAAAAAATAGGAAAAGAGCTGAAAAAAAATAAAAGAATGAAAGTGAGAATGAATCAGAGGATAAAAGTAGCTGAGAGACCAGACCAGGGAAAGGAAAGATGTTAATGGAACTTATAAATAAACCCCTGAGCTTGGGGGTAGTTATGAGCTCTGTTTTTTCCTTTTCACTCCCACTTTCACTTGTAAATTCCAAATACTTTTTTCTTGGCTCGGAGAGAGTGTGGAACGGACAGGATACTGAATGGCTGTAAACATTTCATGTGCAAGCATGTGATCGCATACTATTCTATTACCTAACCTAACTTCACGTAAGTATCCATGCTCTTGGGTTGGGTCAAAACGTTTGCGATCCCTAGATCACGCAGGACATTTGTAGCTGAATAACCTAACGCACTGTTTGAATACAACATACAACGCACAACATCTCAATTTATTGAGTCACAAACAATGCTGCAGCTACTGCGAATACCTACAATCCGAGCGTATGCCTATACACATATGCTGAGCCCATGGAATCTTATTACCACTTTATAAACCTGTAAGTACAGAAATCCTAAGTCAACAATTAAACAAGTATTCTAGCAAAAATCTGTACGGCGCTATTTGTATTTACAATTTCGTAGTTATAAATGAGTTCATACAATTTGAGCATATTCTAAAAGATGTTAAGGCTCAGATAGCGAAGCCCATAACTTTGACAAACCTCAACAGGTTTTGACAAATAAAGGCATTTTAGAAAGAGGATGAACAGGTGCATAAGCTAAGCATTTGTTTTATGGAAATTCCGCTCCATAACAAGATGGCGGCCAAAAAAAACTTTAAAGTCCGATATCTCTGGGCCGATTTCGAATTTAGTTAAAACCGATGCTTACTTAATTCAGAAAGCGTAGCAGATTCTAAAAAGCTCTTAATCGGTCACCTAGCTTAAAAAATTGCAAAGTTATCGATTTTTACAGTAAACCCTGTTTTTCACCAGTTTTGGTTTACTCGAACTCGGCTCCGAGGCCGAGACACCAAACCATACCGTACTCGCCACCCCCTACTCACTATTCAGCTCCAAAGCGTACCCTTTCCCAAATGTCTTTCGCTTGCATACTAGAAATACGGGTTGCGCCCCCATAGCGGCCTATATTCACACTGTTCACCCCGCTAGGCTAACTTTAAGTATTTGAAGTTGTATTGAATGGACCCGGGCCGGGGACTAGGGGACTCCCTGGCTTTGTCCTTTGGAATGAAAATGGCGATGGTGAACCTGGCTTGCTACTTACTTTACTGAACAGAGTTCAGTTCAGTTATTTGATATTTATAAATTCTAACTTTGAAGGTTTTAGAAGGGGGAAATGCCTGTCTAATAATTATTAAAATATTCCGATGCACAGTTGAGATAGCCTTCTCTCCACTTCCCATTTTCACTGGAATATTTGGTTCTATTAGTATTCCGTGTGCGTGTTCAGGTGCTCTGCTCACTCGTGCGTTTAGAGATGTTCCCATAAAAATAACATTTACTTCAGTTCATTGCAATTTTTTATTTCTGCAATTCTTTAAAAAAAATATCTTAGGTAACTTGAACCTTCTGGTGTTGATTCCCTCGATGACATTTAATCGGGTCTATTAGAACATATTTTATTGTACGTCGGTAGCTATGTACATACAGAAGACAAGTTTTGCCCTATACCACAGATACTACATTATACAAGGTCACATGGTTTTGCGAATTGCAAAATCGCGTAACCTTAGATGAGTCTAATATAAATAATAAGCTTCAATCGTGGCAAAAATTAATATTTATAGAACAAAATTATAAATAGTAAAACCTGCTTTTAGCAGTTTGGGGCCAGAATAGATGAAAAATGGCATAGCCTCAGTGCATGTCATTTTTTCGAGTATTGAATCAACCGTTTTTATTTGCTTGCACCGATACTAAGGTAGTTTACGCCGTTAATCAACCTGAACCCAGCTTGTGTATTCGTAAGTAGCTTATGTGTAAACTTCTCTAATCAACACTGAAACTAGAACGGAAATAGAACTTATCACACCCAAAATAAAGTGTTATCCTTTTGCCGTAAATTATAATCTTTTTAAGAGGAACATTTATAGTTTACACAGACTAGACCTTATTTACTTTATTTGATGTTCCAATGTCAAAATAAAACATACCTAATGTGAAGTACAGATTCCTCCAGATGTAGGTAGTGATATAGCCATGCGCATGCAAATTGTGTTTTTTTTTGCAATTCTGTGGCCATGGCTCAGTCAACTCTTCATCAATTACCGACCACGAAGCAATCGTAGCATAACAAGCATGGAAAACTCATAGAATATAGCCTCAATCCTCAAGTGCTTTGATGATAAATAGTGCAGTCTAGCTATATGTAGCTTATTCGACGAACGAATTACATTACAAACTTAGTATAGTGAAATATGAGCTTAGGAGAAACAGGAATTGTGTTCATATCAATTCGTTATTTTTCAACCTTCAATGTTGCAAAAACATCCACTTAAAAATTGGCAAAAATATAATAAATACTGAATTCCAGGTTACAATCACAGCAGGACAGGGACGTTGGTACTACTTTTCCTAGCATACATAGTATTTACAAGATAGCGTAGCAATGGCATACATGAACTAGAATTACATAATTCGATGCAGTAACTTGGGCCTGGTAAAGTCAACCACAACGACGAATAGGACTCGCTAGATAAGTTGGTTCAACTCAGTTTGAATGACAGATCATTACTTTGTAATGGATTTATAAGCGTATTTCTCAATGCGACAATTGGGCGTTTAGACGAAGGATAGACGGCGACAGTTGTTGAGTTGAGTCGAATTTAGATCCAGAGTTAAGTCAAACAAATACTGCATGTTCAAGTTCAAACTCTATTTGTACATGTCTCGCCTAGACACAAAAATCGACAGTCATTTCCGTATCGGTTATTCGTGCCTTGCCAAAAATACCTCCGCGTTGGGATTGCTGCGTTATGGATAATTCTGCGTTATGGATAAGGAAATTGTTAATATTCTGCCCATCCTTAGAATTTGCTAAACTGGCTAAAGTATCCCGCGTTTTGAAGTCTTAATTAAGTCCAAGTTTATGATCGGCTCAATATCATCCGCAGAATTGTCACGGAATGATTTACGCTGCTGGAGTAACCCCGTCGGCGTAAATACAGAGAAGAATAAGAATAAGATTATCCTAAGGCTAGGGATTCAAGTCATGTTCACCAGCAATTAATTACCTGGGTTTTAAGGTTTCGGAGTTGGAGTGCAGATATTATTTTTTTGCATGTTATTCCATGTTCCATGACAAATGAAATGATGCTCGAGGCATTTTGCCAACAAACCACTCCCACTCAATCGCATGGAGGAGTTGAAGAGCCACTAGTCTATTTACTAGTACATAGTACTAGATAGGTGATTAGATGAAGAGCCATTATTCCTTGGATGAATCTTGAATTTCTTCTCAAGAGATTTGGCATGGGCAATGGGCATGGGCATGCAGCAAAAGGAAGACGTTTACTTCCACGTCTCTTTAATGTAAGAATATACTGGGTGCGAAAATTCTCAAGGTCAAAATGGGTTCACCCTCAAGGCGTATTCTCGTGAGCATGATTAAGCAAAGATATTAGTTGGGATGATGAGCTCCATCATGGACTTACCTGAAGCTCAAGTGATGATAAATAAGCGTAAATTATTTGGATGGACGAAATGAAATCTTTTATGTCTGTGAATTGGTTTGGGATACTGTTAATGGTAAATGGAAAACCCGATCCAGAAAGCTGGGTGACCACTTAATTCCATGGTACATTCAAAATGGCGACACGAAAATGTAAACCCAAAAGAGCCACACTTAAGCGGCAACGATTCAAATTACCCGTGTATACGAATATAATACTCTTTAGGTTACTCTTTTATAGAAATACAAGCCAGGAAAACGTCGCAAGATTACAGTATAGAATAGATACATAATAGAGATGCATGGAGTCTGAAGTGAATTACTTTACTACCTATCTATAGGTAGGTATTTCAAGACGAATGTTATATATATTATGTTTGAAATTCAGAATTTGCCTCTGCACAATAATAAAACTGTCTTTTGTAAATATAATATGGAATCCAATTTCAACTTGTCAGCATCTTCCCACAACATCATCTTTCAAGTTCCATTTCTGTTGTCATACTATTTCTCTTGGGATTTCCTTTGTAGAAAAAACTTTTTCGTTTTCCAATTTGGAATGTCGAGCGAAATTCGAGATGCAGAATGATTGCTTATTGGATTAAGAAGCCACCGGCTACAAGGCCAGACGCTTTGGCTTTCGACGTTGAAAAAATAGGATTATATCAGAATCAGACACGTGAACTAAGGTTCAAGCTTTACGTCGAGGATGTTTCTTTGATGAGAACTGAGTATTTTATGCAAACTACAATATTTACGAGTTATAGACGAAAAATTATTTTTTAAATTCTATCTAAGCAAGTATTATGGTTGAGATGTTCTAACATAACATAACATATAACGTATCATACTAATTATATCATTACCATTGGGTTAGGTTAGGTTCCCGTCGGTTTATTAAAAGTGACGAGCACCAATTGACGTCATTTCGGGTTCAGTCAGGTTGTTACATGCATATACCGTGGAATGAGATGACATTCCATTTGGTAAAAAAAAGACGAAGAGGCTGAAACAGAGAGCTTTAGAAAGAGTTGAAGAGGGCAGACAAGACAGAGAAGAACACAGAAAAAAAAAACAAGAGGAGAGTTACAAAGATAAAGTTTCATATGACCAAAATTCATGCAAATAAGGGTGGGACTCCGTTTCTCACGATAGAACACACGAACTCTGCTGGTCTTCAGAGGGCCCCTCCACAGCCACAACTAAACTTTTTTTGGAGCCATCAACGGAATACAATACAATAACAATGCATTACGATTACATAACATTCAATTCATCTTTTTCAAGTTGTTCCCAAAAGTGTGGCTAATCTCTTCTACGAGCTTTTTTGTCCAGTACATACAAGAAAATAAATAAATGAAAAAAACTAACACATATATATCTACACAAGAACGACTCGAGTCTGTCTCTAAATGGTATTCGTTTCAGGTTCTGCTCGCTCGCTCGCTCGCGGGTTTCAGAGAGAAAAAGATCCACTTTGGGTTATCAACCAAAAAATTTCTCTTGTGTGTGGAAAAGGAGCCTCATATTTTATTACATTACAAATAGTGGTTTGGTTTTTGGTTTTGCTTTTTTTTTTCTTCTTTTATATGAATATTTTTTTTAGTTCTGGGATCTGCCTACTCGACTCTCAAATCTCTTCATCTCTCCCTCGCGTTCCTCTGCTTAAATATTTCCAGGTTTCCACCCTGATATATCACCTCTTGGTGAGCCTTGGCACGGAGCAACACCCGAATCACCTTTTCTCCCTTAAAAATTAGGTTTGGGCTTTCATAACAGGGTTGTAAGCATTTCCACGCGTGTATCCGTAGGATAATCAAACGGATGTTACATTTATCGGGTTCCAGGTACACTTGAACCAGTTCATGGCATGTTTATTTAATCAACGTGTTTATCTCTGATGCTGATAATCAAAGTGAATCCAATGCATAATGAATAATACTCAGGCTATTCAAGTCTAAAATAGAGAAATTCTACGATACACCATGGGCAATGCAATAGTCACAAATAAACCTGAAAAAAACATACGACCATAACCTCTCAAGGTGCTAAATTAATCCGATTTCCTAAAGCTGGGAACCCAAGAAATTGAGTCTCAACCCTGTCCCCTGAGAAGGGTTTGCGACGTGACCTTGGCTCGGGCTGGTGGTGGAAAGGGCAGATGCTCTGCTCTACGTGTTTGAGCTGACTGAGAGTCATGACAAGGACCCATGATTCATCGCACCCTACCACCTACCAAGAGCCGTTTGGGAAAAAATTCAAAAATAATCAAAAAATACATTCCTCCTTGTTCGAACATTCCGAAATTGTTTCGTAATTAAGGAAACACGTTTGGACTCTAATGAGTTTGGAAGAGGAGTGCTTCTGGAAGTCAGTCTAGAGTCTAGCTGGGAGTATGTAAGCATTTCAGAAGCCGTGGGAAGTCAAGAGGGCAGAAGAGACTACAAACGACGAAGTCTGGCTACAGTTAGTGTTAACTTGTTACTTGCTACCGTCGTGGCTGGGGTGAAGTGAAGAGATGAGCGTGTAATGGGAGATTAAGAGATTACTCCTACCCATCAATTGACAGTAAAAAGTCCGGAGTGAGTAGTAGGAAAGAGATAGGCCTGAGTAAGAGTAACAACTTTTCCCAATTCAACTCCTGGGTTTACTCAACAAGAAGTCAGGAACCCGAGAGATTAGCATGAACTAAATGGGAAACCACCCTTAAGCAGAAATCTCACAACTTCGGTTCTTGGTTCTTCTGCCTTTTCAAATAAATTAATGACTTGGATGGAATTGCAGATGAGATGAATGGGGATCATGAATCAAAATGGGGGAGAGACAATAGAAAAGCCCATACTCTTAAATCATCCCAAATGATAAATGAAGAAAAACCTCGTCTCCTCAACTCAAATACGCGAGAAGGCTTCCACTAATCGACCTTCAATTGATTTTTCATAAAACAACTTCAACTACGGATTCGGGACCACCATTGAACATTGAACTGCTCTATTCACTATTGAATATTTCTACTGTATTCTGTAGCAGTTCAAATGTTAGCGGCATAGAGTAAACCTGTATCATGCTATCCTGTCGAATTGAGAATATTAAAATTCGAATAATTATTCCAGGTTTAATGTGACTGTTCGTCTCAATAGAAGATACGCTTCGATTTGAACTTTGAACTGATCAACAGAATAAAGTTTGCCACGAATTTGACGATTAGCAATTTGCCCTGTATTGCACGCTACCACTGCATTCTGAAAGTTGAATTTAAATAAAACTATAGGATATTTAGCATGTTGTACCACAAAGATGGATAGATGGACAATATTTCAGAAAGGATGTTTAAGCACCGTGAGCCGTGATTAAAGCCCAGGGATCCTTCATATGAGGCATGACTCCTCTGACGCGAATACTTACTCATTACAGACTAGACTCCGACAAGCTAAATCAAATTCCTGGCACCAACCAATACATCCCCAACACACGTCCTCCTGACAAATAAGGGCTCAAGAACGAGAATACTATGCAAATCTCGGGACAAGGTTCCGCGCGGTGGGTTCCAAGAACCTGAAGAAGAAATGACTAACTTACAAAGACCTAATAGACTTCTCATGTCCCAACACAGAACAACAAAGAGACGTAAAACGAGGCTCAGCCAGAAGAAACAAGGGAATGGAAAACCAAAAACACATGTCGTCTTGTTTTCCATATTGAGATCGAGGCGAGACAGTAAAGAAGTTCCTGGCTCAATTGTTCCATAATTTGTTAAATATAAAATAATCAGGACTCAGGATCAGTATTCTATGCTAATTTAACTTTTTGGAGAGAAAAATCCCATAAAAGACATGGGACAAGACGGCAGAAAATCCTTTTTGACTTTTGGCTCGTAATTTTTTTTTCGCATGCTTGCATCATGTTAGGTTCTCTCAAAGCTGTAACTCAAGTGAGTTGACTGAGTAAGGCCTTCGTGCTAAATCATAAATGATTAGTAAATTACTTTATTGTTCCAAACCGAGATTCTGACAGACTAGTCAGAAGAGGTGACTGGAGTTAGAGGGAGTCACAGCAGTCGTTCCAGACGCTGGCAGACGGAAACGTCATCATAATTAGCCAAATCAAGAAATACATAATAGGTTAGTCTAGTTCAAAGCCGAAGAGACACATTAGTTGGGTTTGAGGATGAGACGTAATAAACCAGAGACGAGTTTTCTGAGCCTGAACTTCCAACTAAACTCGTCCTAATGACTTTTAAATTAATTAATCTTCTTCCCTGCCATGGCCCTACCAGTGCATTTTCCCGACCTCAAACCTGTCTTTTTGGGCATTGTTGTGGGGAATAGGAAAGACCTGTTCTCCCGGTTGGCAGACGCCAAGGCGAAATCTAAGTTGGCGAATTCGATCAAAACTTGAAAGTAAGAAACCACTGGAACGATTTAAAAAATATTTTCGAATAATAAAATTGATATCCAGTTCCGACGCCTCAAACTGACAAAATATATTGAGAAAGCTGTATTTTAGAAGAGTAAGCAAGGCGATACAATTTAGAAATTCGAAAAGAAACATTGTGCACAAAACCTAGCTACGAAGAAACATAGCACAGCGCCAAAACCACACTACGCACAAAAACATGTTCTATCAAGTCTGCATTCCTTAACGGTATTGCTTGGATTGATTGGCTCAACTTAAAACCTAACCTAACAAAACCTTACAAATTATGGCGCTATGTTCTTTCGGAATACCATAATTTAGAATTCGAATATTCGAACTTTCGAAACCTGGAACCGTTTCCATTGCTTCAATTGTTATAATCCAATAAGCAATAAATTGTTTCAAAGTCTCTATAGACTCGAGAGAGGAACGGCGACATGGGGGAAAAACATACTAAGGAGATAAAAGGTGAATAAATTCTGGTTCCATTAGGATTAAAATTCAAATCCATTTGACCTCAGCCCTAAGCAAATCCGTTTTTTTTGTGTGTATTGGAATGGAATAACTACTACTGGAAAAAACCAACAGGCCAAATGAACAACTAACAATAGTGTAATGAATCCAGACTTCACTGGATAGACTGCATTTTATACAAGACTCAGAGTAGTCTGGAAATTGCTATTGCTAATTTATGCTCATAAATACCCGTCATAAATAATGAATGCCAAATGCATCGTAAAATAGTAAACTCTAATGAGCATTGTCAATTTAACATAATACAGGAAGGAAGGGTATCAAGGCAACATGTTAATCTAGGTTACGCATCTACCATCTACCATGTGTGTAGGTGCCAGGCGAGGTGCTTTGATTTTTACCAATTATAAGTATTTACTAATTCGTTAATTTTTCTAAAACTTGAAAAACTAATCAAACACAATCTTACATATACTAAGCTGACTCAACTGTCAAAACATGAGTCATAATTATGCAAGAAATTCAAGGACTTGGGCAGTCTAGTCTATCAAATCAAGTACCTTGTAACTTGGAAGTCTTCAATAGCTGAACTTCGACCGTACACCGTACAAACAAATGCGTTAAAGTTAAATCATCAAAATCTGATTCATAATTAGTTTAAAGGCGAAGAGAATCGAGAATTTAGTACGGAAGCATTCACATTTTGTATTTAAATATAAACTGCACAATACTGCAGTCGACATTCAGCTATGGAATGCCAATTTTCGGGACGCTAAATCTCCAAACCGGAAGAAACTCAGGTGCACAATTCCGAACGGGAAGGAATCACGGAAGTCCATGACTTCTACTTTGTGTCTGACTCTGAACGACCTACTTATACTCTTTCTGTACAAAATGCACTCTCGTCACAAGGTCCCTTCCTAGTACCCAAAATAATGACGACTTAAGCAAATTACTATTTGCTTTTTTACCAGTTCCGCAATCCCTAATTAGGCCCGTCATTATTTTCGGATTAATTCCACTCTGTGTACACCTATGACCTTTAGACTCGAGCCGTAAATTACCCCAATAACAGAGCTGGACCTCAATCGTCATCTATTCAAGTGCATAGTCTGAGCTCAGTCACTTCACTTTACACCTTGCAGTTAAAGTTAAAGTATAGACTGGTCACTTGGTATTGGTAATTAATTACCAACATGAACTTGACAAAGAACAAGAAGGTCTTCACCTTCAACTTCTCACGACATACGAGAGAGTAAGGAGTAGTAGTAAAAAAAATTAAGTATTATGATTATGGAGTGAAAAAATTGACAAGTCGGCAGGATTTCTGTTTGCATAGGCAAATAAGAATCACACAAATTGTACAAGACACAGGGCCTGAACTGCAGGAGTTGTCTTCTAACAGCTGAATGATATGCTCATATGTGGCACTGTCATGTTGCAAACTGGACCAGAACAGTGGCAGCACAAGTGCTCACTGGCACAATATGC